>VIAB01003977.1:105603-117366 GCA_009801035.1 Oophaga pumilio
TGCAGTAGTCAAGGCGGGAGATGATGAGGGCGTGGACTAAGGTTTTTGCAGATACTTGGTTGAGGAATGTGCAAATCTGGGAAATATTTTTGATTTGAAGTAGGCAGGAAGTGGAGAGGGCTTGGATATGTGGTTTGAAAGAGAGATCAGTGTCAACGATTACCCCGAGGCAGCGAGCTTGTGGGACTGGGGAGAGTGAGCAGCCATTTACTTTAATGGATAGGCCCACTGGGGGGGTGGAGTGAGATGGGGAAAGATGATGAATTCTGTTTTGTCCATATTAAGTTTTAGAAATCTAGCGCAGAAGGATGAAATAGCGGACTGACATTGTGGGATTCTAGTTAGTAGGGAGGTGATATCTGGTCCAGAGAGGTAGGTCTGTGTGTCGTCAGCATAGAGGTGATAATCTGCCGCCTCACCACCACTCGAGCTGCCGCACCACTGACCTTGTCTCTTCCCCATTATCCGGTAGAATGTAAGTCCGCAAGGACACGGTCCTCTCCCCTCTGTACCAGTCTGTCATCGTAAATTTGTTAACTGTAAACAATATCTATAACTTTGTATGTAATCCCTTCTCATGTACAGCACCATGGAACTAATGACTCTATATAAATAATAATAATGCTGAAAGCCGTGAGATTCTATGAGCTGTCCGAGGCCGAAGGTGTAAATGGAGAAGAGCAGGGGCCCTAGGACTGAACCTTGCAGGACTCCAACAGATAGGAGGCAAGCTGAGGAGGTGGTGTGCGAGTGGGAGACGCTGAATGTCCGGTCTGTTAGGTGTGAATAGATCCAAGATAGGGCCAAGTCTGTGATGCCAAGAAATTAGACGGTCTGTAGTAAGAGGGAGTGGTCCACTGTGTCAAAGGCAGAGGACAGGTCCAGGAGGAGGACGGAGTAGTGGCGCTTAGACTTGGGGGTGACCTTAGTTAGGGCTAAATGCTATTATAATGCTGTAACCTACAATACAATGGATTTACTACTGAATTGTGAATCGGGAGGGTCACAAAGTAAGAGATGAGTTTTCTGTTGCTGTGATACTTTGTACAAGATTTTTTTTTTCAGATAAATATAAATTAAGACAACAACGAACTCCAGCGAGATGGACTGAGGCGTCCAGTATTTCCCTCATGTGTTTTTTAAAATAATAACTTTATATATTGGTATCTCAGCAGCCATACTAAATTTTATATCCAGAGGAATCACAAAACATGGTTTCTAAGCGATTTCCATTTAATATTCACTCTTTCTACTCTTATATTTACATGTGACAGATATGTGGATTCCTGCAAACCTATTAGGATGGATGGGAAAGTTACCGAAATTCAAGTACAAAATTGACCTTGTGAGAATACACTAGAGCCCCTCAACTTCTTACAATCCTGGTTGTTAAAGACAGGCGGTTAGCACAAAATGACTGTTCAAACTAAGCACAGTCACTTGATGCACTTTTGACACCATCCTCTTCTTTGATTGACAGCTCTGGAATTACAGGAGCCAGAGAAGGGCAGAGAGAGATAGAAAACAAGTAGGTGGGAGGTGTACTAAACTATCTGGCCACAAAAAGGGTGCACCGAGCGCCTGTGCTTGGTTTGTGCTCATGGACTCCCTATAACTACCAAAGTGGGAAAAAGTTGAGGGACTCTAACTCCACTACATAAAACAGTAAGGCATCAGACATGTCCGGATAACAGGTAGTTTTAGAACAGCCTGAACCTAGGGATCCAGGAAATCCAGAAAATGTTTTGGTACACGACGGCTTGAATTCTTGTGATGTTGGAGGCTGTGCAGATGCAGTGGCGTCGCTAAAAGATTGTGGACCCCAATGCAAAATCTCCATAAGGTTTCCCAACCATCATGAGACTTAATAGCATTGGTTTTATATGCGCCAAAATGAACTTTTAAGCACTCCGAGGCTCCAGAACTGCAGCCCCTGTTCACACTATGGTTACCCCACTGGGTAGATGAATTTTGCACAAACAGAAGAGCTGACTATTGCCACTTCTGTGTTGCCATTAATAATAAGGATGCAAATAATTCTACCATTTTTGCTCATGAAACTACAGTTAAATTCACTTTATTATCTTGTTTCCCTCTTGGTCTTGGTGCGACTTCTACACTCACTCCATCAGAAAAACTGGTAAGCACATGACTCTTTATCTTTATTAACGGGCTTTAATTAATGAAAACAATACTGTTATTTTCTAGAGAGGAAAGAGATTTAACAATTCTAGAATCAGATGATACTCTACCCTTCTTACCTGCAGTAGAAAACAAATATCTACACCCACACGTTCACTTCACGAAACAGACATTGCAGCACCAGGAAGGAAAAAGAAAGTCCTGGAATTATAGAAATCACAGGATGGATGGACATATTAATGATCTGCAACTGATAAAAGATAAAAAATGTTTCAAAACATCTTGATTTCCGTATTTTGTGGATTACAAGACGCACCCCAAATTTGGGGGCAGAAAATAGGATTTTTTAAAAATAAAATGGTGCGTCTTATAATCCGCTTTTACGGTAGCTTTCCTGGGGGACAGCGGCGGAGGAGCAGGGTCCCATGTGGCAGGATCACTGCTGCAGGAAGCTGGCGGTGGGGGCAGTAGATGCTGCGGGCCTCAGGCTGGTAGGAGGTGGTGTTCAGTGGAGGTAGGAGTGGGGCAATGCTGCGGGCCTCAGGCTGGCAAGAGGTGGTGCTTGACGGAGGTAGGAGTGTGAGGGTTCCACCATTTTGTGACAGCCCTGAGCCCCCACACTTTCCAATGTGTTGGACTCTGGCATAATGGGTGCAAGAGGCAGCTCATGCACCATTGAGATCTCGGGAGCTGAGCATTTACCATTTCACTGTAGTAATTAGTTTAATATCTCTTTATATTTCATATGCAAATGAAGGGGCTTTAGTGCAGCATTATGCCTGCCTCAATTTGCATACTGAGCAGATCCTTGACTCCTTTCATCATTGCCTCCAGCCGTGGCACCACCACTTCTGCATCCAGAAGTATAGCGAGCAGCTGCACAGGGGGAGAAAAGATCCTGTATTCAGTGCAGATTTATTATGTGAAGCATTTTACTGTGCAAAAGTTTTAGGCAGGTGTGAAAGAAATGCTAAGTAAAAATGCTTTAAAAATATATAAGTGCTTAAAATAATCTATTATCAACTAACAAGATGCAAAGTGAATGGACCAAAAATAAATCAAATTTATATTTGGTGTGATCGCCCTCTGCCTTCAAAAACAGCGTCAATTCTTCTCAGTACACTTCTAGAGTTTCTGAAGGACCTCAGCGAGAAGGTTATTCCAAACATCTTGGAGAACTGACGGCAGATCTTCTGTGGATATAGACTTGGGGAAATCGTCCACTCTCTTCATTTAATCCCAGACAGACTGGATGATGTTGAGATCAAGGCTCTATGGGGGCCGTATCATCACTTCCAGGACTCCTTGCTTTTTTTATGCTGAAGATTGTTGTTAAGGACATTACCTGTATATTTGAGGTAGCTGTTCTGCTGTAGAATAAATTGCAGCCAGACGCCTCCCTGATAGATTCTTATCCATCATGCCGTACTATCTGTATTTCTCAGCAATAAGAACATCAAGAAACAGGCAACATGGAGAACCATATAGCTGCAGTGGTCAGCCAAGGAAACATAGTGCAGCAGATAAAAGACACTACATGCCCATTTTCCTTATAAATTGAAAGCTGTCCAGTGGTACCATGAGCTCAGAACTAACAGCAACAAGTTGGACCCATCTCCAGCCATCTACTGTCCGGAGAAGTGGTCTTCATGGAAGATATGCGGCCAAAAAGCCGTACCCTTGAGACGGAAACAAGTTCAAATGACTCAACACTGAACGAAAACATAAGAACTGGGGTGCAGAAAAATGTCACCAGGTGCTCTGGACTGAGGAGTGAAAATGTGAAATATTTAACTGTACAATAATGAGTGGATACAGGCAACAGTGCAGCATGGTGGAGGGTCTTTAAGAGTTTGGCCGGCGTCACACTGCCGAGTTTGATGCGAGTTAGTCGCACGACTTTCTCGCATCAACACCCGGCACGGCCGCCCGCTCTCGGACCCGAGTGTGCGGCTGCATGTATTTCTTATGCTGCCGCGCACTCGGGTCCGAGAGCGGGCGGCCGTGCTGGGTGTTGATGCGAGAAAGTCGTGGGACTAACTCGCATCAAACTAGGCAGTGTGACGCCGGCCTTTGTGGCTGTCTCAGCAAATGAGGTTGTGGATTTGGTTAAGAATAATGGAGTCCTCAGTGCTTAGAAATACAGGCAGATAATTATCCATCATGTAACAACCATGAGGAAGAAAGCTGATCGGCTCTCAAATTCATCCAGCAGCACGACAATAATCCCAGACATCCAGCCAATGTTGTTAATAACTATCTTCTGCATGAAGAGCCCTCATCAGATCTCAACATCAATCACATCTGTCTGCAACTACATGCAGAGACAGAAGGATTAGCAAAAGTGACATCCACAGATCTGTGGTTAGTTCTCCAGGATGTTTAAAACAATCTCCTGCCGCATTTCTTTAAAAACTGTGTGCAAGTGTATCAAGAAGAATCAGTGCTGTTTTGAAAGCAAAGGGTGATTACACCAAATAGTAATTTGATTGATTTCTTCTATTCATTTACTTTGTATCATGTTGATTGATAAAAAATATGCTATTAACACTTAAGAATTTATTCCACACATGCCTAAAACTATTGCACAGTACTACATAAAATACTTCATACATAAAGGTAAAATTACACATGTTGTATTGTCGAATGTGCATGTGAAAAAGGGAAGCTATTCTGATACCGCAACCATCAAAAATTTGTAGTCATCCATTCAAGCAACAGTTTTCCTTGTTCTTATTATAATGTGCACATTGTAGATTCAGACCAAGAGAAGCAAAACCACAAGGAACACAAAAGGAAACCATGAGTAAATAAACACGCATGAAACCTTAGAGTAAAAGGTGGCAACTTTGAGGACTCTGATGACAGCTTTACAAACTTTTGGCATTCTCACAAGCAGCTTCATCAGGTCAACACCTGTAATGACTTCCTATGAACAGATATGCCTTGTCAAAAGCCTTGCAGGGCTGAGCCCTATTCCACAATTGTTCTAAGCCAGAGAATCACTCAACTAAAAGAGGATCGACACTGCATGGTTACTTTAAGACATGAAGGTCAATCTGGAAAATTGCTAGAACTGTCTAGGTGTCCTCAAGTACAATCATGAAAACATCAATCATTATGATGACCATGGTTCTCATGAGGCTTGTCACAGGAAAGGAAGACCAAGAAATACTTCTGCTGCAGAGGATAAGTTCATCCGTTACCAGCCTCAGAAACTGCAAATTGACAGCACATCAGATAACAGCCGTTATACACAATGCACAGACATCAAGTAGTAAACATCTCAACAACAACTGTCCAAAAGAGACAGCAAAAAGCAGGCCATCATGATCGAAATGCTGAAAAGAATCCAGTACTAAAAAAAATACAATCGAGAAGAGACTTGTTTGAGCAACACAAGCACTGGAAATCAGATCAGTGGATTCTGTGCTGTGGTCTGATAAATCAAAATGTGAGATTTTTGGTATCAAATACCATGTATTTGTGAGATGCTAAAAAGGTTACCTTTAACCCATTCTGGTTTGTTTCACTTGTGTTTCTTGACTTGTTTCCATGTGTACTCTCTTGGTTTTGCTACCTTAAGTCTGAACCTATAATGTGCACATTCCAACAATACAAAAGAAAACCACTGCATGAAAAGGTGTGCCCAAACGTTTTACATTATTTTTAGTTAATAGTAAAGTCATACTCATGAACTCATGTCTATATTTAATAAGTAGAGACTTAATGTGACAGCATTGACATTTTGCAGACGTTATCTCTGAAAATTCCTTCAGATGCAACTCTAGAAATTATTTCTATCGAATGCCAGCAGAAAAATGAACTTAGTCTTTTCAACGTCAGATGCAAAATGTTACACAGAACTCAGGAATTGAAGAGAAAAAAAAAGGTGTAGTCAAAACAGTGAGAAGAGGAAGGTGGGGCTTGGAGGGAGGTAGAGGAATGGGAAATGCTTTAGCACACCTAGAGCACTTAAAGGGTTTGTCCAGTCTTAGATGAAATGGCTGCAGTCACTGTGACTGCGCACTGGCAAATCGTGAAAGAGAGTGAGCAAGAGAGCGAGACTGCGATACTGCAGACCATGTCTCCTGAGATTGGACAGTACCTGTACGCCTCATTGCATATGAAATAAAAAAGCAAATTTTTTCAGTCAGGGAGCAACAGCTGACATCAGTAATAATGCAGATGGTATCTTGACAAGAGCAATGACCATATAAACATTTTTGGGGGTTCTGAGAGGTTCTTCTGTCCTTGGAATTTTGACATTCATATCAGTTTCTGAAAAAGCAGGGTGACAATAAGATCACCTCCACAGCCCATGGGTCTTATACACAAAGATTAATAAATCAACCTAATTAACTCTTGAAAAGCTAAGTGGTAAATCTTGTGGAAACTTCAGGGATATAAATATAGATGGTAAAAAAAATTTTTGATTAATCCATGGCAAAATCTTCAGTGTTTACAAGTGGATTTGCCGCAGATTTCCCCTTCTGTACACATTGACAAGCTGTGGATGTGAAGTCTTCACTCCCCTCTTTGTGCAGATTTCCCCTGGATTTTTAATGCAGTGTGATGAGAAGTGATAAAATCTCCTCTGCTTTGCTGCTGTAGACTTTCCACCTTGAACATCCAGACATGTTTCTTCTGTCTGTACACCGATTATGTGCATTGGGCTCTAAAACTAAAGTCATGTAGAGACAAGTAACTCTTTGTCTTCTAGAATTCCAGCACGATCAAAGAAGAAGAACCTCAGAAAAATCCAGAGCCAACAGCAAAACCGATGGGGGACGTTGCAGCTCCAGATTTCTCCAAATAGCATGTCATCTGAGCAGGGGCCAATAGTTCCAGCCAAATGTCAACAGAATAAACCAGGCGCAGATATAGAACAGCCGTCTGTCGTGGCTAAACTTAGTGTATCCAAATATTGTATCACAGTCATGATCAAAGGAATATAAAAAAAAGACATAATACAGAAAAAAAAAATTATACTCAAATAGATGGCCATCCATCTGATACAGGGGTGGGCAATTAATTTTCCTGAAGGACCATGTGAGAGACTGACTCTTGTGTAGGGCCAACAGGCTGAAATTAAATCTGCTCAATATTAATAATTATTTTTATAATTGTATCACTCAATATTAAGCACATGTATGCCAACTCCCCCCTATATACAGTGAGCCCACAAAGTCTCCCTATATACAGTGAGCTCATATGTAGCCCCTCTATATACAGTATGATCACTCACACATTTGAAAAAAGAAAAACCATCAAATTCTCACTTCCGGTTTCGGTTGCACTCTCCACAGTGGACGCAATGTAGTGAAGTCATCGTGCCCACTGTCTCAGTCACACACAATGATTAATGGAAGAAGGAGCCATCAGCTCCATCCTCCACCGTTATCTACATGTGGGCGGCGGGGGCATGGTGCGGCCCATGGACCACCGTTCCCAGCCCTTCGGCTGTCTTGGTGCACAAGCCAGACTGGAATAGCCAGAGGGCCGGATGTGGCCAATGGGCTGCACTTTGCCCGGATCTCGCCTTATACATGGTCACAAAGTGTCCTCAAGAATGGACGCAACTGACTGTAACATCTTTATGTCCAAACAGGTCTGAAAAAAATACATGGGTGGTCTTAATAGCACAGTCACAACTTTATTACTTTCCCGTCACCATATGGGGGCTCATTGTAGCTTTGACTGACACCATTAATTTTACTAATTACAACGTACTAGAAGATAAAAAAGTTTTAACTAAAGTAAAATTCTGAAAATAAAAACAAAAATGCACCGTACATACAGACATGATGTAGGACTTCCTACGCCAGAAAGGGGAAGGTGCTGAAGCTCAGGCCTCTGACATTTTTCTTTCGGTCAATACTTGTATTTCCTATAAATGAATTCCGGAGCATCTTTTCATACAATTCCATGTATAGTCCCTCAGTTGTTCCTCCTGGATGTGTAGGAGTTAGCTAACAAATGGGTGACGACCTACTGACAGTGAAAATAGTGTCCATACACTGTCAGACAGTAAGGGGAGTAGCAATAGCCATTTATTTTGACACTTCCAGGAGCAACAATGAATTCTAAGAAAAGAGACTTCACCATTGTGATGGGGAATACAAGTACTTAGGTATATACTACATAAAATAAAATTACTACTAGGCAGGTAGCTAAACTGTCCAAAAATTATACAGCCATTCAGACATGGTTTTTCAAAGTAAGTACACCAATCTCATTACGTCAGAGATTGTCATATATGCAGCTTGTATGTGAAATCTGGTGACGATGTAACCTCTAAGCACAAATAATAATCTTCATTTTTTTATATAGCGCTAACATATTCCGCAGCGCTTTACAGTTTGCATACATTATCATCACTGTCCCCGATGGGGCTCACAATCTAAATTATAGATATAACCCCTTTACAATAAAGGTGAGAAGGGGAAAAAAATAGAAACATAATATTGGTTTTTCGGTCAGCACTCCTCCCCAAAAAATACAATAAAAATCAAAAACATATGTACCCCAAAGTACTATCAATGAAAAAGTCAGCTCGTCAGGCAAAAAACAAGCCCCTATACATCTCCATAGACTGAAAAATAAAAACGTTACAATAAAATAAACATGTATGCAAGTTTGGATATTGCCATAATCATACTGACAGGTGCAGGTAAACACAAAACCCAATGGCAGATTTGCTATTTTCCCACCATTTCATCTTATTTGGAAGTTTGAAGCCTTCAGAAATAAATGGACCTATAGTAAGAGGTCTTGTGAGACAACCAGCCTAACGCAATCCCACAGCCTACTTACTAAAGGATTATTTGGCTACGCTCACAATTATCTGCCGTCCGTTCTTTTCACAACGGTGGTTTAGTAGTCTGTGCTTTATAATCATTTCAGCCACTGTTCATGCGCTGACCTCCAGGGGAGCCTGCGCTAAGCTGGGGTTTATACACAGCAGCTAATCTTAGGAGGCGGAGCCGAAGGGGAGGAAGAAAAGCAGCTCGGACCAATAATGAGGAGGGGGCGTGTCTCAGACTACCTCAGACTCCTGCAAACGCTGCAGTTACAGATCTGCTCTAAATCAAGCGGAGAGCAATATGGCAAAGCAAAATAAATGGCAAGTAAGCCACACCTTTTCACTTACATATCATTATGAAGCACTTAAGACTTAAAGGGGTATTCTAATTTCCAAGATCCTATCCCAATAAGTACTGGGTGTAATAATAATATTAGCAAATACCTCCAATTAGAAATGTAGTATATAGTTCTCTTCTGAATCACTAGGTCACTTCTCATGTAAGGCATTGCAGTAGCTTGGGTATCGTTATGACCACTGATACAGTGACAGTTACTTAGATAGCGCTTAGTGGTCGTAACTATGGATACCTAAACTACTGCATTACCCTGCAGGAAAGAGGAATAGCTAATCAGAACTATACTACATTTCTAAATGGAGCCATTTGCTAGTATTATTACATCTATTACATATCGGGATAGGATCTTGGAGATGGGAATACCCCTTTAAGAATTTAACAGTGAATAAACACAAAAAGGTACCAATTATGTTCCACTACTATATTCCTCTACAGAATCGGTTATATGGTTGTTAAGCTGCACTGGGTTGAACAGAGTCCTAAAAAAAATAAAAAATGATGTAACCCGAGATAACCAACAGCTGGCGTAAAGTCAGACACGTGTCAGTGGCCCCTTCAGTTCCATCATGAGCCACTATGATAAATTCGGCGTAGATGGTCTAGTCTACGTTTTTTCACAGTCTGTATGAGACAGGATTAGTAAATGTGCACCAATTCATTTACTTAAAATGCTTAAAAAAAAAAAAAAAGTATCCAACACTACATTGAGACTTCGGAGGGTTAGAAACGTCAGACCTACAATTGTGGGAATATTTGCCACACTAAGAAGATGCCCAAGAGATGACAGTACATAGGAAAGAAAGACACAAAAAAAACAACCCAATTTTAGGTCATTTTATTTAATAAATAAAGTTCAGTTAACAGTACTGTAAAAAGTGAACAACTGCTAAAATAAAAAGGCACTTAAAAACAAGAAATGTGACGAACCTGAAACAGAGGCAAAGCGCATGGTCCGAGGGGTAATATACAATGAATCTGTGTGGCACAAATGTAGGACAAACCAGAATGTAACAGAAGGCAGTATATAATGAGATGGTCACAGTGTCTGCAACCAAGCGTTACAGATTCGGGTGAAATCCTGATGATGGATGAAGAAGAAAAAAAATAAGTGAATAAGAAAGGTAAGGAAGCACCAGATTTAGGAAAAAATAAAATTAAAGGGGTTGTCTAGTAAATTAGGAAAAAAAAAAAAAAGGTCTGCCCCTTACAGAGACCGCATATCTGTCTATAGGCTGTGTCTGGTATTGCAGCCCAGCGCTATCTACTCTAAGACACGAGCTGCAGTACCAGACACAACCAAACCAAGGGGTGAAGTGCTGTTTCCCCAGAAATTAAAAAGTAGCCCTTTTTTCTTTTATTGACAATCCCTTTAAGTTGAAAAACAAGCGCTCGCTTCTGACACGATTTAAGGCCTTTAAAAAAATAATGCACTGTGATTTTTGGCTAGGTAAAAGTTAGGCAGCAATTGTGGCAGAGCTGGAATTTACCGAGGATGCTCCAGGGCCATTATTACATCCGCTTGCTCTTCTGCTCACTTTCTCTTGCATTCAGCCATAATATACATTACAGAGCGCTCTCCCTGCACCTTCCGAAGTCTGAGGTACGCACCGATAATATTGGCCTGTCTGTAGATTCCAGCCCTGCCGTTCCCTGTGACGCAGACCTACAATCATAATATACGGATTGGAAAAGCCATGAGTGATTTACCCTCCGTCCCCAAAGAAATATCTGCCTACACAAAAGGTCAGAAAGGCACAGCGTGACCTTCAGTGACTTATGGGTTGAGCATTCAACGTGGTTTCGACAGTCCAATGGCACCGATAGCGTTTCTTGCAAACCAGATTTTTGCAAAACAAAATTCTCATTTTTTTTTTTACATAAACTGTACAGGTGAAAATCTGAACATCAAACACTGTTACGCTCCAGTAAATCATTGCAGTACGGCCCATCTGATGCCGGCGGGTTGGGATGGAAAACAAAAATGGCTACTTCGCATAAACAGTGCAGTAAAATGTACGCAAAATTACTGTTCATTTTCCCTCATATTTCGGATTCACCACCGTTGTCACCGCACTTTTGTAGATGGGATTTTCACCCTAAAAAACAAGATTAGATGAAAAAGAAAAAAATTAATACAAAAAAAAAAATGGAAAGAAATGTAGAATAATCGCAGCAGAAAAGAAAATGGTGCGTGAAAAAGCATTCCAGCTGAATACACAAATGGACAACAGCACACAGTGCAGTCACGCCACGACGAGGCGAGCCCGGCGGCCACGGCTGTTAACACAACCCGTGGATCAAGGTGAAACCGTGTATCTAACTAATGGCTCAAGCCAATCTCCAGACACTGGCAAATTAATAAGGACTGGATTACATGTTAATGGTCAATAAGCAGAATAAACATGGGGGAAAAAAGAACAAAAATCACTGTCTCCAACATTATCATGTCTCTTGCCTT
>VIAB01003978.1:0-11224 GCA_009801035.1 Oophaga pumilio
GGAGAAAGCTGGACTCCGAGACAGCACAGAGGCTCTAATCATAGTGGCACAAGAACAAGCACTAAATACCAGATCCGTAGAAGCAGGAATATACCACACAAGACAAGACCCAAGGTGCAGACTATGCAAAGAAACCCCAGAAACCGTCCAACACATAGTGGCAGGATGCAAAATGCAAGCATGAACAGCGTATACTGAACATTTAGTTTTCTTTTTTTTTCTAAGCAAACCGCAAATAGGACAAAATTACTGACAACTTTAAGCTGCATAACTGTTCACCCCCTAAAGTCAGTACTTTATAGAATCTCCTTTTGCGGCAATTACAGCTGCAAGTCGCTTTGGATAAGTCGCTATGAGATGTCCACTTCTGGCCGCTGGGATTTTTGCCCATTCCTCAAGGCAAAACTGCTCCAGCTCCTTCAAATTAGATGGTTTCCTCTGTTGAACAGTAGTCTTCAAGTCTGACCACAGATTCTCAATGGGATTAAGGTACAAGCTTTGAATAGGCCAATCCAAACATCTACATGTTTCTCCTTTCCCCTTAAACCACTTGAGTGTTGTTTTAGCAGTATGCTTTGTGTCTTTGCTTTGTTGGAAGGTGAACCTCTGTCCCAGTCTCAAATCACTGACCGACTGAAACAGGTTTTGCACAAGAATATCACTCTATTTTGCACCATCCATCTTCCCCTCGACTCGGACCATTTTCCCTGTCCCTTCTGCGGAAAACATTCACACAGGACGATGCTTCTACTACCATGTTTCACTGTGTGGATGGTGTTATTGGGGTGATGAGCTGTGTTGGTTTGGCAACAGACATAGCGTTTACCTTGGTGGCCAAAAAGTTCAATTTTACACACTTGGTCAAAATTGTTTTACCCCTCGTTTAATGACAGAAAAACCCACAATGATGACAGAAATAACTTGAATCTGACAAAAGTAATAATAAATCAATAAGATTTTGTCACATTATTTTCAGAGGTACCATCATTTCTGTCCAGGCCTATTTCATGAGTTTTATTTTTTCAAAAATTCTATGGAAGCATGGTTGAAAAGCAATACCTGACTTTCATTTGTTCATTTTCATAGACTTTTGATTTATTATTACTTTTAATAATAATCTTTATAATCTTTATTTTTATATAGCGCTAACATATTCCGCAGCGCTTTACAGTTTGCACACATTATCGTCGCTGTCCCGATGGGGCTCACAATGTAGATTCCCTATCAGTATGTCTTTGGAATGTGGGAGGAAACCGGATGAAACCCACGCAAACACGGGGAGAACATAAAAACTCCTTGCAGATGTTGTCTTTGGTGGGATTCGAACCCAGGACTCCAGGGCTGCAATGCTATCCACTGAGCCACCGTGCTGCCCGACTTTTGTCAGATTCAAGTTATTTCTGTCACCATTGTGGGTTTTTCTGTCAGTAAATGAGGGGTACCAACAATTTTGACCACGTGTGTAGTTTCATCTGATCACAGCACCTTCCTCCATACATTTGGGGAGTCTTCCACATGTCTTTTGGCAAACTCAAAACGAGCCAAAAGGCCACCTCTATGGAGTGTATGAATTATTGTGGTCGTATGAACAGATACTCCAGTCTCTGCTTGGGAACTTTGAAGCACTTTCAGGGTTATCTCTGGTGTCTGTGCTGCCTCTCTGATTAATGCCCTCCTTGCCCGGGCTGAGAGTTTTGGTGGGCAGCCCTCTCAGTGTATATACTGACTGGCATGTGACACTTAGATCGCACACAGGGAACGTCCTGTCACTAAGCATGGGACTTACAGTGAAGGAAATAATTATTTGATCCGTTGCTGATTTTGTAAGTTTCCCCACTGACAAAGACCTTCCTCATAATCAAGGATACCCCACGAGGTGAGATTTTGCATGGTGCCCCAGATCGATGTCGATTGACAGTCATTTTGTATTTCTTTCATTTTCTTACTATTGCACCAACAGTTGTCTCCTTCTCATCCAGCGTCTTACTTATGGTTTTGTAGCCCATTCCAGCTTTGTGCAGGTCTATGATCTTGTCCCTGACATCCTTAGAAAGCTCTTTGGTCTTGCCCATGTTGTAGAGGTTAGAGTCTGACTGATTAATTGAGCCTGTGGACAGGAGTCTTTTATAAAGATGACTATGTAAGACAGCTGTCTTTAATGCAGGTAACGAGTAGATTAGGAGCGTCTAACTGGTCTGTAGGAGCCAGAACTCTTAATGGTTGGTAGGGGATCAAATATTTCTCACTGCAAAATGCAATTAAATTTATTTTATTTTTTGAACTATAAGACTCACTTTTTTCCCAAACAAATTTGTGGGAAAACGGGGGTGCGACTTCTAATCGGAATATACCGTACTTACAATTAGCGAGGTAGCAACAGGAGTCGGGCAATTCTTCCTATTGTCCGACGCTGCAGTGCGATGATCTCACTCTCATCCCGTTGTAGCAGGTTCGGCTGTGCTTGGTGGTTCGGGGGACTCCGGCGACGTTGCCCAGATCTCAATCTGCTCATGCGCCGCTTCCAGCTTCCATTTTACCGGAGGCCACAGCATCGAGGCAATCGAATTGCGCGGGCTTCGGGCTTTCACAAAATATCGCCGGAGAGCCCCCCAACACCACCAAGCCTGCTGCACCAGCCTTCGGATGGGATTTCCCGGAGACAACCGCATCGCAGCAGTGGATGTGCAGGGGCTCTGGGCATTCATAAAATGTCAGCGGAGCCCCGTACCACCAAGCACCGCCGAACCTGCTGCACCAGTCTAGGTCATATTATCGCCGGAACACCAAACACCCCCTGTGACTCTGCTCCACCAGCGCTACTTATTTCCCCAGGTTAAGCTGAATTCGGGACTGTAAGACGGGCCCCCATTTGACGCATTAGGTTTTTTCCCCATTTTCCTTCTGAAAATTTGGGGTGCGTCTTATAGTCCGAAAAATACAAGTATATAATTTATACAATGTGATTTTCTGGATTTTATTTTTGATATTCTATCTCCCAATGTTAAAATTAACCTACCCTTAAAATTATAGACTGTTCATGCCTTTGTCAGTGGGCAAACTTACAAAATCAGCAAGGAATCAAATAATTATTTCCTTCACAGTGTGAAGGGAATTGTTTGCAGCAGAAATTTTTAGGGGCTTTATCGCAATAGGGGTGAATACATATGCACATGCCATTTTGTAGTTATTTGATCCCATAAATTTAATTTACTCCTATATTTTTCTCATTTCACCAATTTAGACTATTTAGTTCTGATACATCACACTCACATCGGATTGCAAAAATATTTACACAGGATGTAATGTAACAAAATAGGTAAAAAGCCAAGGGGTGGAATACTTTTGCAAGCCACTGTAGAATAGGAATATTTTACTCTAGATGCTTTGCACTAGGTGACCGTACTTGGGGTCTATTTGCACAGTGGCTATGGCTAATTGCCATCCAGTTTTGTTTCCCTAACGTTTGGCCATTGGCCCACCACGGGTGATTAAAGCTTTGGATGTGTTGCCACTGTATCGCTACCGCACTGTCTGGCTGTAAACTCCTAAATTCTACATCATTAATGGGGTTTTCCACTTTTTGAAAACTCCTGTTCCCCGGCTGCAGTTAATCCCACACTCCGATGACACACTGATACGGAATTTAGATTGTGAGACCAATTGGGACAGTAATGATGATGTATGTAAAGCGTGGCAGTATTAATGGCGCTATATAGGTAAATAGTTTGAAAAAGATCAAACGCCCACATTGTGATTTACTCACTTTCTCTGGGTCCTGCATTGAGTCTGCAGCTGCTTCCAGTGCTTTCAGCTGTGATGTCTAGTTTGAAAAAGATCAAGCGCCCACATTGTGATTTACTCACTTTCTCTGGGTCCTGCATTGAGTCTGCAGCTGCTTCCATTGCTTTCAGCTGTGATGTCAGCACTATAGCGCTACAGCCAATAACTGCACAGTGTCTGTAGTGCTGTTAATGCAACATCAATGCTACAGACAATAACCGACACAAAGAGTAGTGGCAGAGACTCAACGCTGGACCCCAGAAGGTATGTGAAAGTTTTTTGTTTTTTTTCGCATCAAGCTAGAGCAGTGTTCCCCAACGCCAGTCCTCAAGGCCCACCAACAGGTCAAGTTTTCAGGATTTCCTTTCTATTGCACAGGTGATGCAACTATCACCTGGGCAATACTAAGGAAATCCTGAAAACATGACCTGTTGGTGGGCCTTGAGGACTGGAGTTGGGGAACCCTGAGCTAGAGTCCCGAGAGGCGGTTTTTCTGAAACAAAGAAAGAATCAAGTGAAAAGTTCCTCTTTAATAGCTGTGTATAGCGGGCACTTGATTGTGCCACTTCTGTGTTATCCTATGATCAGTGATTTCATAGACTCCTAGAATGATAGAGGTGGAAGGGACCTTCCAGGGTCATCATGTCCAACCCCCTGCTCAATGCAGGATTCACTAAACTATCTCAGAAAGATGTCTGTCCATCCTCTGTTTGAAGACTTCCATTTTATGAGAACTCACTACCACTCATGGCAGCCTGTTCAACTCATTGATCACCCTCACTGTCGAAAAGGTTTTTATAATATCTAGTCTGTATCTTCTCCCTTTCAGTTCCCTTCCATTGCTTCTAGTGTTTCCTTGTGCGAATGAGAATATTGATGATCCCTCTACACTGTTACATCCCTCCAGATATTTGTAGACAGCTATTAAGTCTCCTCTTAGCCTTCTTGTTTGCAAGCTAAACAGTCCTAGATCTTTTAACCGTTCCTCATAGGACATACATTGCAGTCCACTCAGCAGCCTGATAGCTCTTCTCTGAACTTGCTCCAGTTTTTCAATGTCTTTTTTTTTAAATGTGCCCAGAACTGGACACAGTATTCCAGATGAGGTCTGACCAAGGAGGAGTAGAGGGGAATAATTACTTCACATGATCTAGACTCTATACTTCTCTTATTACATCTTAAAACTGTGTTTGCCTTTTTTGCTGCTGCAAAACAAATGAGGAACGAATGGGTGGAAACTGGAGTCAACATCTGTGATGGAACTGTAAGAAACCGCCTAAAGGAAATGGGATTTACATACAGAAATGCTAAATGAAAGCCATCATTAACACCTAAACAGAAAAAAACAAGGTTACAATGGGCTAAGGAAAAGCAATCGTGGACTATGGATGACTGAATGAAAGTCATATTCAGTGATGAATCACGAATCTGCATTGGGCAAGGTGATGATGCTGGAACTTTTGTTTGGTGCCGTTCCAATGAGATTTATAAAGATGACTGCCTGAAGAGAACATGCAAATTTCCAGTCTTTGATGCTATGGGTCTTCATGTCAGGTAAAGGCACTAGGGAGATGGCTGTCATTACATCTTCAATAAATGCACAAGTTTATGTTGATATTTTGGACACATTTCTTATTCCATCAATTGAAAGGATGTTTGGAGATGATGAAATAATTTTTCAAGATGATACTGCATCCTGCCATAGAGTAAAAACTGTGAAAGCATTCCTTGAAAAAAGACACATTAGGTCAATGTCATGGCCTGCAAATAGTCTGGATCTCAATCCAATTGAAAATCTTTGGTGGAAGTTGAAGAAAATGGTCCATGACAAGGGTCCAACCTGCAAAGCTGATCTGGCAACAGCAATCAGAGAAAGTTGGAGCCAGATTGATGAGTACTGTTTGACACTCATTAAGTCTATGCCTCAGAGACTGCAAGCTGTTGTAAAAGCCAGAGGTGGTGCAACAAAATACTAGTGATGTGTTGGAGTGTTTTTTTGTTTGTTTGTTTTTCATGATTCCATAATTTTTTCCCTCAGAATTGAGTGATTCCATAATTTTTTCCCCTATGCTTGGTTAAAATAACCATTACTGACTATCACATTATTTGCTCTTGATTTCTTTTAGTGTTTCTTAAAGCCAGAAAGTTGCCATTTGAAATGACTTCAGTTTTGTGCCATGTCTGTGATCTGTTTTTTTTCAACAAAATAAAACAACTGAATGAACATCCTCCAAGGCCGGTGATTCCATAATTTTTGCCAGGGGTTGTACTCCACTTGAAACACTCTTTCAATTGGATGCACAACCATTTTATTACCAGGCTGAGTACGATCACTGAGCCAGTTATAAATCCACCTAACCATAGCCTTGTCAATCCAATACTTGGTAATTTTTTCGATAAGGATATTATGAGATATTTTATTAAAATGCTTTGCTTAAGTTAAGATATACTATATCTACTGCATTTCCCTGATTCACCCAGTCAATGATTCCATCATAGAATGAAATTAGATTAGTCTGACATGACTTGTTTGCTACAAACCCATGCTGGCTCTGGTTAATTACTGTATTCTAACATACAGGTGCTTCTCACAAAGTTAGAATATCATCAAAAAGTTAATTTATTTCAGTTCTTCTGTGCAAAAAGTGAAACTCATATATTATAAACAGTGATCTGTTTCAAGTGTTTATTTCTGTTAATGTTGATGATTATGGCTTACAGCCAATGAAAAGCCAAAAGTCATTATATCAGTAAATGAGAATAATTAACAAAAAACAGCTGCAAAGGCTTCCTAAGCATTTAAAAAGGTCCCTTAGTCTTGTCAGTAGGCTCCACAATCATAGGGAAGACTGCTGACTTGACAGATGTCCAGAAGACAGTCATTGACACACTCCACATGTGAGGGTAAGCCACAAAAGGTCATTGCTGAACAAGCTGGCTGTTCACAGAGTGCCGTGTCCAAGCATATTAATGGAAAGTTGAGTGGAAGGAAAAAGTATGGTAAAAAAAAGGTGCACAAAAAAATGGGATAACTGCATCCTTGAAAGGATTGTTAGGAAAAGGCCATTCAAACATTTGGGGGAGATTGACAAGGCATGGACTGCTGCTGGAGTCATTGCTTCAAGAGCCACCACACACAGATGTATCCAGGACATGGGCTACAAGTGTCGCATTCCTTGTGTCAAGCCAATCATGACCAATAGACAATGCCAGAAGCGTCTTACCTGGGCCAAGGAGAAAAAGAACTGGAGTGTTGCTCAGTGGTCCAAGGTGTTGTTTTCAGATGAAAGTAAATTTTGCATTTCATTTGGAAATCAAGGTCCCAGAGTCTGGAGGAAGAGTGGAGAGGCACACAATCCAAGCTGCTTGAGGTCTAGCGTGAAGTTTCCACAATCAGTGATGGTTTGGGGAGCCATGTCATCTTGTGTAGGTCCACTGTGTTTTATCAAGACCAAAGTCACACAGCCATCTACCAGTAAATTGTAGAGCACTTCATGCTTCCCTCCGCCGACAAGATTGGAGATGGAAATTTCATTCTCCAGCAGGACTTGGCATCTGTCCACACAGCCAAAAGTACCAGTACCTTGATTATAAACAAGAGTATCACTGTGCTTGATTGTCCAGGAAACTCAGCTAACCTTAACCCCATAGAGGAAGGGGAGAGACACCAGACCCAACAATGCAGACCAGCGTAAGGCTGCTATCAAAGCAACCTGGGCTTCCATAACACCTCAGCAGTGCCAGAGGCTGATCGCCTCCATGCCACGCCGCATTGATAATAATAATAATCTTTATTTCTATATAGCGCTAACATATTGCTCAGCGCTTTAAAGTTTTGCACACGTTATCGTCGCTGTCCCCGATGGGACTCACAATCTAAAATCCCTATCAGCTTGTGTTTTGATACAGTAATTGATGCAAAAGAAGCCTCGACCAAGTTTTGAGTGCATTTACTGAACATACATTTCCGTAGACCAACATTTCGGATTTTAAAATCATTTTTGAAGCTGGTGTTATAAAGTATTCTAATTTACTGAGATAATGACTTTTGGGTTTTCATTGGCTGTAAGCCATAATCATCAACATTAACAGAAATAAACACTTGAAATAGATCACTCTGTTTGTAATGACTCTAATATATGAGTTTCACTTTTTGAATTGAAGAACTGAAATAAATTAGCTTTTTGATGATATTCTAGTTTTGTGAGAAGCACCAGTACATGCTGTTTAGTAAGTGAGGCTCATTGGCCTGTAATTTCCTGGCTCCATCTTCTTTCCTTTTTCGAAGATAGGAACAGCATTTGCCTTTCTCCAATCTTCTGGGACTTCTCCTTTTCTCCATGATTTTTCAAAGATTCTGTCTAGTGGTTCTGCAATTTCCTCTAACTCTCAGTTCCCTAGGACGTAATACATCTGGACCAGGAGATTTCAATTCATGTAAATTAGCTAAGTGTTCTCTCACCATCTTTCTGTTTTTAGATAGTGTGGATTCTATTATTCCTTTGATGGCACCGTGAAGATCAGTTGATGTTACATTTGCTTTTTTAGAGAATAGAGAAGCAAAATATAAATTTAAAAGTTGGGCCTTCTCAACATGTTTTGACCACTTCACCCTTTTAATCCTGTACAAATCCTCTGGCATCTTTCACTTTTGTTTTGATTTGGACATACCCCGCAGAATAATTTTTTACTTTTTTTGGTTTCCCGTGCAAGCCTCACTTTATTACTGGCTTTAGCGCTTCTAATGCAAGTCCTGCATTCCCTGCAGTCAGAATTATATTGTTCTTTAGATATACTCCCTCTTTCCATTTGATATTCATTTATTTTTTCCTGTTTAACAAGTGATTAAGTTCTGTGTTCATCCATCCTGGTCTCCCTAAATGCTTCCAATTCTTCCTTTTTAGGATTGTTACTGATCGTGCAGTGAGAATTTCATTTAGATAAATCTCCGATCCTTCTTGGACCTTTCTGTACTTTAGAACATCCAGCCCTTGGACCTTTCCTACCCTCCTTCTGATTTAATTAAAATCTGCCTTTCTGAAGTGCAAGTTTAAAGTCTGAGTCCTCACTGGTCTTCCTCTTCTTGTAATATAAACTTCAAGGATAGCGTGATCACTGCCTTCTAAATTCCCAGCCACCTTTACTTCCCCAACCTTTTTCTCCCTGTTAGTAAGAATTAGTTCCAAGATTGCAGATCCTCTTGTTCTCGCTTCTACCTTTTGAAAGTTCAAGTTGTCAGCAAGAGAAGATAAGAATTTTCTGGACCCATTATTTATGCCTGAGAGAGAGATTCCCAAGAAATATTTGGATAGCTAAAATCTCCCAAGATCACTATGTCGTACTTTTTTGAGAACAGAGGCATCTGATGTAAAATGAATTCACCCATATCTTATGTCTGTCCAGGTGTCTTATAGTAAACACCTACAATAGTGTCCTTTCTGTTCTTCTTTCCTTGTTATTGTTATCCAAACAGTGTATGCAGAGCTACCAGTCTCTGAAGCTTGGAACTCTTTGGAGATATACGCTTTCCAAACATATAATGCAACACCTCCTCCCCTCTCGTTAAGCCTGTTTCTAATAAATAAGTTGTAGCATTCAAAGTTTGTATTCCAATCATGTGTATCATCCCAACAAGTTTCCGTGATGCCTATGACATCATGTCTCTCTTCCTGTGTTAGCAGCTCCCATTCTCCTGGTTTGTTTCCCATTCTCTGTGTATTTGTGTAGTCATACAATGTGTCCGTAAAGTCATGGTGCACTTTTGGCCAGTCACTGGAAAGCAAAAAAAGACGATAGAAATGTGAAATCTGTTCCAAATAAAAGAAAAACTCTCCCAGTTTCATACCAATTCAGTGCAGTTCGATGTAGGTTCCATTTGTTGCCCTACACACATTCAAATGATAGTGAAGTTCTTGCCACTTTCTGTGACTGGTCTAAAGTGCACCATGACTTTACGGACACACTGTATTTTAGTTTGTAGTTGTTTTCTCTTGCTCCTCTATTTTCATTAAAAATTTGTGGTCTTTGTTCTTTATTTCTACTCCTAATAGCCGGGTTATGAAAAGAATTAATAAGTTGCATATTTCTTTCTGGCTGTATATTTCCCATCCCATATTGCTCTAGTTTAAAGCTCTCCTGATGAGTGTAGTAAGGTGCCTACCAAATATGTGTTTTCCTGTTTTCGTAAGATACAACCCATCTCTAGCAAGGAGTCCATGATACAGGTAATTCACTTCATGGTCAAGAAACCCAAAACGTTGCTGACAACTCTATTAACCTGTCCAGTTGTTCACCTGTAGACTGGGAGGATGAATGAAAAGATGACCTGCGCTCCCGGTTTCTTCACTTTCCAGCCTAGGTCTTCAAAGTCTCTGCATATAATCTCCAGGTCCTTTCTTGCTGTGTCATTTGCTCCTACGTGCATTAATAGGCATGGGTGGTCATCTGTAGCACTGAAGAGTCTTGATACCCTATCAGACACATCTTTGATTTGGGCACCTGGAAGACAGCACACTTCTCTTGAAGTAATGTCCGGTCAGCAGATAGCAGTTTCTATTCCTCTCAATAGGGAATCCCCACGACCACAACTCTCTTTTTCTTCTTCTTCACTACAGCGCCTCTTTTTCTCCCTGAAAGAGACTTCTGATTTCTTACTGGGGTGTTCTTTGTGGGCAAAGCACTTTTTTGACAGTTGTCCTGTGTGAGAGCCTGGTAGTGGTTCTACAATGGTGTATGGGTGCTGACTGCCTCCTCATCCCCCTGCTTCTTTGGGTCACATGCTTCCATTTCTCCTCTTCTGCAGGAACTGAAAGGTGCTTCTCTTTGAACATCCTGAATAGTTGTTTCTACGGTCATTATCTTCTGCAGGAACACTGAGACGTTCTTCTCTTGGAACATTCTGAAGAGATTCTTCTGCTCTGTCAAGGAAATCCTCATCTTCTGTGATGAGCTTCAGTGTAGATATTCTCTTCTGAATTTTGTCTTTTCCTCTGGCAAGTCTGTATACATGTAGCACAGATTGCAGCTCACCATATAGGTAATCTCCTCCATGTTGAACAAAATTAATTGTTACTGAATTGTGGTAAAGGTTTGCAGCTCGATCCAGCTACACCCAAAGATTTTCAGACTCACAGCGACTCTTCTGGAAACAAATTACCCTCGTCGAGCTTCAATTCCTGGTTTTTGATTTATTAGATCCTGATCAATTTCCCAAGATTCCCAGTGCTGCCCATGTGACATTTCCTCCTGGATTTTCCTAAACAGAGAGTTTGTGTTTTGCTTACATGCCAGGACCGACCAAAGTAGTGAGGAGCTGAAGACTAATGGGAACTGTAATCTTCAGCCTTAGGGTACATACCCATTTGCGAGAAAAAAACGGTCTGTTTTCTGGATGGAAAAAGCGGTCCGAATCTATGCAATTGTCATGCGATTTGTATGCGATTTT
>VIAB01003978.1:23706-38747 GCA_009801035.1 Oophaga pumilio
AGCACTTGATAAGATGGAGGCGCACAAAACAGGATGAGCGCCAGTATGGGTGCTGCACATGACAGGATGAGGGCGCAGGATAGCAGCAGCATATGACAGGATGACGGCCAAGATGGTAGCAGCACATGACAAGATTAGGGCGCAGGATGGAAGCAGCACATACCAGGATGGAGACCATATACCAATATAAATGCTCGCCACTCGGGCGTAGAACGGGTTCAATAGCTAGTTAGAATATATCGATGAAAGAAAGACAAACATGAAGATCTAATCATATTTAGATGGAACATGAATCATTTAATTTCCTGGGAGGATGAGGGTTGAGTCAATTAAATGGATTGATATGTTGCTGCTTACACAAAGCGATTTATCTCAGTGACTCTTTCTACTGGGTAAGAGTTATGGAAAAGATGTGGCGTTTTGTAAAACTCTGTACAAGGACGTCTTCATTTACGTTGTCCTCCCTTTTTGATACAAAGTTTTAGAAGGAAAAATATTTTTCAGCTACTTTATATGGTTGGACAAGCTGTGCCTGCGAGAAACAGGATGCATGAGCTGCAGAACCTGGAACAGACACGTATCTGGTTTACAAATAAATCATATGTGGCCAGTGAACTGTGGGAATTACGTAGTCATAGGAAAAAGTTATTTTTCAGGAATTTTATGGAAATGTGTACACGAAAACTTGGAATTTACACTGTCCTCACTTTGGTTTCAGAAAAAAAATTTTTTTTCTATTTTTGACCCCTTAACACCTTCAGCCCTTTTTAAGCTTTGCATTTTTGTTTTTTGCTCACCTTCTTCCTAGAGCCATAACTTATTTAGTTTTCTGTCAATATTCTGGTGTTTTGACTTTTTTTCTCGTTACTCCATTTAGCGATCGGGTTAATTATTTTCTTGTATTGATAGATTGGGCGATTCTGAACACGCTGATACTAAGTATGTGTATGTTTGATTTTTTTTTTATTGTTTTATTTTGAATGGGGCGAAAGGGAGTGATTTAAACTTTCATATTTTATTTATTTTTTTAATATTTTTAAAAACTTTTTGCATAATTCAGTATGGGAGACTAGAAGCTGCAGTTGTTCAGTCGGCTCTGCTGCATACAGGCGATGATCAGATCGCCTTATGTAGCAATATTGCTCACTTGCTATGAACGCCGACCACCGGGCGGCGCTCATGGCAATCTGGCTATGACAACCGTAGATGTCAGCTAGAGACCTTTGGTTGTCATGCCAACCCATCGATGACCCGCGATCTTGTGACAGGGTCACCAATGGGCGGGATATCCGGCGCGCTTGCCGGAACCGCGTGTTAAATGCCGATGTCAGAGTTTGACAGCAGCATTTAACTGGTTAAAAGCCGCTGGTGGATCACGATTCCATCCGCGGCTTTTAGAGGCACATGTCCCCGGAAAGATGTGGGCTCAGCACCAGAACCCACATCAAAGGGGAAGACACGACATTCACCGTACTAGTACGGTGCATGTGTGAAGGAGTTAATGGATGAATGAAATATGAGAAGCAGGATACTGAACCTGCAGATCCTGGAACAGGCACTTTGCTTCTTGGACCGCAATTGAATAAAATGCTGCCAGGGAACTGTGAAAATAGTGTAAAATATGCAAAATAGCTTTTCTCTCAAATCAAGTAAAAGGAGGACTGCTAATTTGCATACTTCCCCAGGGAGCATTGCCAATTAAACACCTTATCCCTGTAACTAGTACCAACAATGTTATCGGACTGCCTTGTTACCATTTAGTCATCTGCTAAATAGGTTAGGAGTTTGTAAAATTCTGTACAAATAACTCCATGTTCCCACTGTGGTCACTTTTGATACAAGTTTTATGGTAAAAAAAAAGTTTATTTTTAATGGGTGAATGAAGCTCTGACTAGGAGAAGCAGGATAGAGAACCTGCAGGTCTGGGAACAGACACTTTCCTTATTCAACAGCAGGACTGCAAATGCAACAAAAGTGACCCGTGAACTGTGGGAATAGTCATAAAATCTGCAAAATTGCTTTTTCCACAGAATGAAGAAAAAGGAGGTCAGCTGATTTGCATTTTTCGCCAATCCAGACATTTTATTTCTATTGCAGCCATAAAACTGACTGTGGTGCTGCCATGTAATCAACTGCTTAATAGGTCAGCAGTTTTGTAAAATTGTTACAAAAAAGCTCTTCAGCACTCTGCTTCTTTATTGATGAAAGACTTTCATGGGCGAGCGAAGCTCCGCCTGACAGAAGCAGGATAGAGAACCTGCAGGTCCTGGAACAGGCGCTTCACTTACATAATGTTCTATTTTTTGCAACAGTGTATGGGACTGCATTGTCAGCATGTCATCATCTGTTTATTAACAGGTCGGTTATGACAGATCTCTACTACCTCAGTCAGACCGATGGTGCAGGTGACTGGCGAGAAAGAGAGGCCAAAGATCTGACAGAACTCGTACAGCGACGGATTACCTATGTTCAGGTAATAAACTCCATGCCTTCTCTGTATGCTTTGTAATTGCATAGCTTTCCTCAGTGTTAGGCCATTTTCTTACTTTCCTGGGTTTCGGTGGTGTTTTATCCAGCAGGGGTGGAAACATAGCGGCGGTTCTATCTGTGTTTAAGAGGAACGGTGGAGACGTCCATCTACCAAGGTGCTTCTGCCACAGACACACCATTGGACTACAAGGGGCCAATTTCCTACAGGGGCCGCCTTCTGCCACAGACACACTATTGGACTACAAGGGGCCAATTTCCTACAGGGGCCTTCTTCTGCCACAGACACACTATTGGACTATAAGGGGCCAATTTCCTACCGGGGCCTTCTTCTGCCACAGACACACTATTGGACTACAAAGTACACATCTCCTACAGGGACCTTCTTCTGTCCAGGCGAGACAGACAAGAAGCAATCTGCTTGACCAAAAAACTAATTGGAGACAAATCATTGAGCGCTATGCGATTATTGCTCTTTTCTTCTCTTCCTTTTCACAAGTCCTGGGAAATAATCTGCCTTAGAAATTAGGTTTTTGATCCCCAATCCCAAGTAACAAAAAAAAAAATCAGCCTCCTTTTTCCCAGGCAGCTCGTGTTCCCAGTGATTGACAGCCTCATATATTATTTCTTTGTCATTAATATTAGTTGGATTTCATGTCTCCCGGCGTGAAAATTGCAGTAAAGTTTTTAACATGCCAAGTCCACTGCTAACCACCTCTACAAAAACCGTAAATTCTGCTCATTACTACTTATCACGTTTTTGTTAGGATTGTGGTTTTCGATTTAAAGAGAACCTGTCATCAGTTCAGAAGTGGCCATTTTTTCTCTTAATTTAATCTCACTGCTCGCCTGAGTGTTCTGCTTTTTTATTTTTTTTAAATCCGCCATAGAGTTCTAGAGATATGTGCCTTGTTATTTCATGCTACTTTTTGTGGTTAAGGGGGCGGTGCTCACAGAGTAATTATGTATAGCAAGCTAGAGACATGCCCCCGAGGAATCCTGGGAACCGCGCCCTTTGGGAATGACCTTAAAGATGAAAAGGCCCGTATCTCTGGAACCGTATGGCGGTTTTCAAAAGCGAAAAAAGCAGAATACTCAACAGGGCTATGGGAATAGAAATAAGTGCAAGCTTTAAGGAAAATGTTGTGAAACGTTTAAATCTGTCATGTACTATTAAAGAGGTTCTAGAGAATGAGAACATTACCAGTCAATAACAGCTATAACTTTCCCACTGGACCGCCACCAGTCTGTACTAACCTAGCCCACACTTCACCTTGTGACTTAATACAACATGTAATTTGTGGAAAACCTGGGTCATCTGTGCCTATTGATTTTTAACACATGTTACACAAAGGTAAAATTAGACATGGTGGATTCCACACATCAAACTTGAAACCTCCTTATCCTCATGTACTCTCAGAAATCTGCATGAAATTCTGAGCCGCCTCGTCACTCTGCAATGTTGCAAGTCTGTGACAAAATCTGCCTATTACACATCCAGATTTTGCTGCTGATTTGCGTCATGATTGTTTGGATTAAACCTTACACGAAGGATATATGAGGACTATCCAGCAGCTGTAGATTCATTTAGGTTGTCTTTACCCATCTAGCCCTTTTAGCCATTAAAGTGGCGAGTTTGATGACCAACATTTCGATAGGATATGTGATAAATGTTTCAGCAGTGGGAGGGTCCCTGAAGTGGTGGTATTAATCAACGACAACTCCAGCATTCATGTATATTGGTCTATTGTATGTGCACATGTATGACCAATTGACAATGAATGGAGCAGTGGTGTTAATCCACGACAACTCCTCCATTTATGTATACGGGCCTATGACGTGTATGACCACCATCCCCATAAACAATGAATGGAGCAGTGGTGTTAATCCACGACAACTCCTCCATTCATGTATATGGACCTATGATGTGTATGACCACCATCCCCATAGACAATGAATGGAGCAGTGGTGTTAATCCACGACAACGCCTCCATTCATGTATATGGACCTATGATGTGTATGACCACCATCCCCATAGACAATGAATGGAGCAGTGGTGTTTATCCACGACAACTCCTCCATTTATGTAGATGGGCCTATGACGTGTATGACCACCATCCCCATAGACAATGAATGGAGCGGTGGTGTTAATCATCGACAACTCCCTCCAATCATGTATATGGGCCTATGACATGTATGACCACCACCATCCCCATGGACAATGAATGGAGCGGTGGTGTTATGCCATGACAACTCCTCCATTCATGTATATGGGTCTATGTATGTGCATGTTTATGATCACCATCCCCATGGACAATGAATGGAGCGGTGGTCACGGATGAGCACTCTATTGAGACTAAGTACATAGGACTCCAATTCACTGGATGTGTAGATGTCTAACCACCAACTGTCACCCTGCACATAAATATTGCTGCTTGAAAAGAAACAATGTTGTCTCCTGAAGTCCCCTCTCTGAGTCACCCTGAAGGGGCCACAGGAGGGAAACCATTAGGTTAGCGCAAATCTGTTGGATCCCACCTATCTATGTTGTGTGGTATGGAAATTCTACTCCACAGATGACCTCTAGAGTGACTGTCTTGGAGGAAGGGGTTGTCTACATCACTCATCCACTTTAATGATTAAACACTGGTCAGCCATGCAGTGGAGATTTCTTAAAGCAGTGTTTCTCAACTCCAGTCCTCAGGACCCACCAACAGGTCATGTTTTCAGGATTTCCTTAGTATTGCAAAGGTGATGGAATTAATGCTTGAGCAGGTGATAAAATTATCACCTGTGCAATACTAAGGAAATCCTGAAAACATGACCTGTTGGTGAGTCCTGAGGACTGGAGTTGAAAAACACTGCCTTAAAGGGTTATTTGCCATCTTCATTGATGGATGTTGTTTTTAAATACAAGCACTTTTGCAGTTTGCTGCTTATTAAAATTTGCTGCCGTTCTTGAGATATTAACATTTCCTTTGTTTACAGCTTGTTGCCTAGGAAACCGACCACCACTGCTGTTTGGGTTATAAGCACTAGGTAGTTGGCCGGGATCAGGAGATAAGCGTGCGCTCCAGAGATCCTGGCCAGTTTCAGATTAGTGCTTACAAGCTCAATAGAGAAGAGCTTATACGTGCTGAACATGTTCTGCTGAATAGCAACGGTGGTCGGTCTCCAAGGCAGCCAACAGTAAACAAAAGAAAAGTGTTTATCTCTAAGCAGTACGTTGCAAAATTACTTGTATTCACCAGATCTATCACCAAGTACTTATTTCTGAAGATTGGAATAATCCCTTTAATACATTATTTATTTCAAAGACGAACATATCTTCTGCCAAGACGAGCCGCCATTTGGAGTGAAGCTTCAGTGCCCGTGTGGCGTCCTGAATGTGCGGCATTGATTTACTTTAGATTTCCATTTTGGTAAATATTTGTAGCCCTACAATTTTCATTATCTTGAGAGCGGACCCTCGGCATGAGGCTCGCCGCCATTAACTATCTTACTGCTCTTATTTGCAATGCTGCTTGTACATCTCCCAGTTGGACTCATATCAAGGGTTTCATGCATATGTAAGCACACAGTGCAGTGTTATTCATGCAGTGTGCACCGCCGCACAAGGTCACCTTGATGTGTAGTTAGGAGATCCGGCTAACGAACTAAACTTCTACTTTACTCCCAGACTTGTTTTCTGTGTGTGAAGATTATATTGAGCTTTGTGAAAACTCCAGCCTGTATAGCCATACTTCTTACATACAATGTAACTGCCGCCGACATCGCCAATGATTCTAGTGCTTCTCCCCAGTGAGTCTTCTGTAATCAGGGCTCCACGGT
Source organism: Oophaga pumilio (assembly GCA_009801035.1). Classification (NCBI taxonomy): domain Eukaryota; kingdom Metazoa; phylum Chordata; class Amphibia; order Anura; family Dendrobatidae; genus Oophaga; species Oophaga pumilio. The sequence goes on from VIAB01003978.1 coordinate 30,025, forward strand.
TTCACAACTGAATGGAGAGAACATATAACAGAGCACAGGGCACAATACCTCCCTCAAGTATCCTTCCTACAGGCAGCGGCATAGTCTCCATCCCACCTCTTCTCAAAAGACAGCAGTATCATCCAACTTCCCACTCATCCTTCCCTGGCAGTACCTGCCATTTTCCCTCCCATCCACCACTGGCAAAAGAATCATCTCATGTCCAATCACTCCATACCAGACAGGAGCATCCATCATCTTGTGTTCTGTTCTCCACTGGCAGCAACATCTTCCATTTTACCTCCTGTTCACTTCTGGCTGAGGCGTCCTCCAACTTCCCTACTTCACTTGCTGCAACATTGTCCCATTTTCCACCGCTCCGTCACATGCAGCAGCATCCTCCAATGTCCCTGTCATTCTCCACTGTCAGAATTAACCAACAAAACACAATGAGTGTAAGTGCTATAAAATATAATTTTTTATTTAGATATATATCTTTAAAATAGTACAAGATTAAAACAAAGTACCAGAGGCTGCAACGCTCAAATAACAGGATATCCTAATCATTACTGCCACTGATATGGTACTGCATATATGTCTATACATTTAATACATACACAGAGAAGAGTGGTCTTGCTAAAGTGCATTTAGTGTAAAGTGCTGCAATCTTCCATACATAACAGAATAGAGTTTAAATTTGATGACTTACATGTGCAGACTGGGTGCAGCGAAGGTTGTCCTGCTGCCCCAACGCACGTTTCGTAATGTAACTGCCTCACGCCTCCTGAACCATTCAAATGACAATGTGAGCCCACAACTGTGATTGGAGGTAAAAAGCTAACCTCCGGTCGATGGCTGATTGGGCCAGGCTCCCATCAGCCGAAGCCTGCTTCCACTAATAACAGAGAGAGCAGGCGGAGGCTGAGAGAAGTATTTATCAGCCAGTTCCTGCGCTGTACATAAATAATAAAAGAAAAAAAACAGTGTGGGTTCCCCTGTATTTTTGATAACCAGCCAGGCAAAACTGACAGCTGGGGACTGCAACCCTCAGCTGTCAGCTTCTGCAATGCTGGTTATCAAGAAAAGAGAGGTCCTCATGCTCTTTTTTTCAATTAAATGACTAATTTAAAAAATGGTGTGGGGTCGTCCCCATTTTTGACAACCAGCCTTGCTAAAGCAGTCAGCCTGAGGCTGGTATTCTCAGGCTGGTAAGGGGCCTTGGATATTGGCCCCACTGCCTAAAAATAGCAGCCTATGGCTGCCCAGAAAAGGCACATCTATTAGATGCGCCAATTCTGGCGCTTTGCTTGTCTCTTTCCACTTGCCCTGTAGCCGTTGCAAGTGGGGCTCATATTTGTGATGATGTCACCTTTTGTATTGTCTGTTAACATCAAGCCCACAGATTAGTAATGGAGCAGCGTTTATGAGACACCTATCCATTGCTAATCCTATAGTTATATTGTAAATAAACACAGAGCTAGAATAAAGTCTTTTATTTGAAATAAAAACAAAACATATTTTTACTTTTTAGTTAAAAATAACTAATGCCTAATTCCACTGATTCCCTCGTCTCCTGTTATAAAACAAAAATAAAAAACAACAATATCCCTCACCTGTCGGTTGTTCTGTCCCACGCCATAATCCATGTCTGGGGGATAAATAGTTTTCAACCAGCACGGTGCCAAGATGCGATCGTTCAGGCTGAGAACCACTGGTGAATGAGCTGCGAGCGCAGGCTCAGTGACCGGCGATGACGTCATCGAGGTTTCCTCAGGTCACTGAGGCTGGGCCAATGAACTGTGGTGACTTCCCTTTGGTGTTCTGGTGTAGGTGTTCGGTACAGATGCCGAACTCTACTGTTCGGGTTCGCCCATCTCTATTGATAATGATTGCAATCATTGATGGGGAGGTCTCCAGGCTTTTGGAGCATCTTTTCCTGTTGTGGCTTATTTTAGCTTACTAGTTGTGCTGAGGTTCCTGTAAAAAGCAGCATGTTTTCTGTGAATTTGTGTGATTTTGTGCCAGACATCTTTAGTTGTGAAACCACATGTGGTTCTTGACTGCATGAGAAATACTGCAGCACAACGGCTCCATCTGAATATACCCTCATTAGCAGGGCAGGTTCCAGGTTTTCGTGGACCTGGGGCAAAAGAGTCTCAGTGGGCCCCTTTAACACATACCACAATTCATGATGCACAGATACGGCAAAAAAATATAGGCATAGTACAATGCCAAAGATTTCACTTCTTACATTACATGAGTGATATCTATTGTAAATTCTACAATAGATCAGAAATTGGACAGTATAGTCCTCCATACAGTATTATGGGCACCACATAGTGCTCCATACAGAATAATAAGCCCCATATATTGCTCCATACAGTGTTATGGGCACCACATAGTGATCCATACAGAATAATGAGCCCCATATATTGTTCCATACAGAATAATGGACCCCATATAATGCTCAATACAGTATAATGAGCCTCATATAATGCTCCATACAGTATAATGATCCCATATAATGCTCCATACAGTATTATGGGCACCATATATTGCTCCATACAGAATCAGGGACCCTGTATTTTGCTCCATACAGAATATTGAGCCCTATGTGTTGCTCCATACAAAATAATGAACCACATATATTGCTCCATGCAGAATAATGAGCCCCATATATTGTTCCATACAGTATATAATAGGCCACATATATTGCTCCATACAGAATAATGGACCCCATATAATGCTCCATACTGTATAAGGGGCCCCATATATTGCTCCATACAGTATATAATAGGCCCCATATATTGCTTCATAAAGAATAATGAGCCCCATGTATTGCTCCATACAGAATAATGAACCACATATATTGCTCCATGCAGAATAATGAGCCCCATATATTGTTCCATACAATATATAATAGGCCCCATATATTGCTCCATACAGAATAATGGACCCCATATAATGCTCCATACTGTATAAGGGGCTCCATATATTGCTCCATACAGTATATAATAGGCTCCATATATTTCTCCATAAAGAATAATGAGCCCCATGTATTGCTCAATACATAAAGGGGCCCATATAATGTTCCATACAGTATATGATGGACTCCATATAATGCTCCAGTATATGATGGGCCCATATAATGATCCATATATGATTGGTCCCATATATGATGCTCCTGTGTATAATGGGCCCCATATACGATGCTTCAGTGTATATTGGACCCCATATGCGATGCTTCAGTGTATAATGGGCCTCATACCAGTGTATGATGGTCCCTATATATAATGCTCCAAACATAAAAAAATAATGTGAAATATTCACCTCACCTTGCTGCTCCACTCCGGATTTCTCAGTGTCACCATCTTCCAGCTCTCTGCACTGTGACTGTTCAGGCAGAGGGCGCACAGTTGTGACATCATAGCGTCCTCTGACCTGAACGTCACAGTCAGAAGACTCTTCAGTGATGGAATGGGGAGAGGTGAGTATCACAAATGACAGGGCCCTGAGCAAGCGGGGGGGCCCACTCACGGGAGTCGGCACTGGCACAGACACTGGGCCCCCATAGTGTGCCGATGTTCCTGACGTCGAGTGGACCCCCCAGCCTGCTCAGTACCCCGGCACTTGCCCGGGTGCGCTGGGTGCTGACACCGGCCCTGCTCATTAGGGTAATAAGCAGTAACAACCCTTGACTGCAGTCTTCCTGCTGTTTCTGAACTGTGATTAATCTTTGGTCTTAAATCACACACACACATTGTGCAATCCCCATGGGCTGTGGTAAGCTCCGCTCCATGATATCTGTACGTGCATAGTTTTTGTCCCAAGGTTCACGTTACCTGATTTATACATGAGATGCTACAAGTAGGATCCTATATTGCCATAAGGAATACTCCGTGATAACTGATAGCAGAGGAGGAGTAATGTCTACTTCCATCACGTGTATGAGTATATATCACTGCAGGAAAGGCCACACCTAACAATACATTGAGAACATGCCGGCTGTGCGGGAGGCACACACACCCCAGTGGTATGTGGAGGAGGTAGTGCAGTTCCAAAATACTGATGAACACCCTGTAGTGCAGTGTTAGCATACTTATGAAATGATGAGGCAGTGACTCAACAAAGTTCCAAACAAAAGTCTCTTTAATTCGTTTACTTCACAGCATTAATGTCCAACTCATATAAACTCAGCACACGATATCCTCCGGATTGCAGCCGGGAAACATCCTCTGGATTACAGTCACTAAACACGCCAGTCCTCCTCTGACCAGTTGCCGTGGGCGACTGCACCACTGTGTTAATGTGCTACTCACAGCTTTACACAGTACACGATCTCCTTCAGTTTACTAAACACGCCAGTACTCCTCTTGAGACCAGTTGCAGTGGGCGACTGCACCACCGTGTTAATGTTCTACTTGCAGCATTACACAGTACATGATATCCTCCGGATCGCAGCCGGGAACCATATCATCCAATTTACAGTCACTAAACACGCCAGTACTCCATCGGGCACAGGACAGTCTACCTCCGGTTTACCGCCGGGCACAAGAGGGTCCACCTTTGAGACTAGTTGCCGTGGGCGACTGCACCGCGGTATACACTGTGGGTGCTAGGCTTTCAGGTGCCTTGGCCGTTTGGCTCCGCTGGCCTGTGTTCCCTCACCCAGGTGGAGCTGTGCCAAGCCTCCTGCTCTGTACTCCTGCCAAAAACAGACTATGGCCCTGACACACCCAAACCCTATACTGCAGGGTTTTTAACTAGCAACCTGTGGCCTTCAGCCGCATGGAAGACCCGGGCCAGGAATGAAATGGACTGCAACACTACCATTTGCAGTCTGTTTCAATACACATAAGCCCAGAGCAGGTTTTCCCTAAATCTGCCTTGGACAACTAGTATGTCCAAGACCTATGCTCACTTCAGTCTGCATTACAACCACAGCTACGCCTGTGACAGCAATGCCCTCTCATGGCCTCAATACGAATCCGTGCGCATCCTGGGGGAACATACAGTGTAACACCAGTCACTGCTTCACAATCCTCATATTGGCATATTACACCTCCAGGAGATTTATGACCTCTCAGTTTGCATCCATAGGCATTGATATGGGGTCCGTCTCTTTGCAGTTATATCAGCTTCCGCTGTATTACTACAAGATTCTGGAGGTGTCTGGGGGGATTTTTGAGGTCAGACACTGATGTTGGGAGAGGCCAGGATCACAATCTTTCTTCTAGTTCATCCCAAAAGTGTTGTATGATTTTGAGGAACGGACTGGTCATGTTCTTCATCACCAAACTCCCCATTTCATGACTGTATGGACCTTGTGCATTGAGGAAGGTATAGGAGGAAATGTTATGGACGGACTTGTTCATCCGGTTGCCCTTATTACAGGACCGCATTGATATCCGTGAGCTCCGCACCATCGGCCGCTTTGTCAGAGGGGGCCAGATATTTTACATTGGGAGTGAGGGGCTGGATCGTATACACCAGGGGCTGGGTCTTATACACTTCAGCAGTCCCCAATGTCTGGAAATACAATTCTTACTGTTAGATGATGATTGTTTTTTTTTATTTTAAACAGATTTTACTCTTTATTTATTTTTTTACTGTAGAACCCAAAGGATTGCAGCAAAGCCAAGAAACTAGTGTGCAACATCAACAAAGGCTGCGGCTACGGATGCCAACTTCACCATGTGGTCTACTGCTTCATGATCGCCTTCGGCACGCAGAGGACGCTCATCTTGGAGTCACAAAGTTGGAGATATGCCACGAGCGGATGGGAGACGGTCTTCATGCCAGTCAGCGAAACGTGCACAGATAGGTCGGGCACGACAACAGGACACTGGTCAGGTCAGTCTGTTCCTCCTGTAGGAGATGCTCGGCTCTCCGATGTTCATTGAGCCAGTGCTTCTGTGATGTGTTCACAATCTGGAACTCTGCTTATTACCCCATGTGTCGGCGTAGATGTAACGTAACCTTAGTATGGCTGCATCTGTCATCTGGCATAAGAATCTCTCATCGGCCACTGACCGTTATTCTCCCAGTCCTCTGACACATCTCGGAAATGACTCTGTGAAATTCATGGAGTGTGATGCTCGTGTCCTTGAAATGATTTACTCATTAGCATCCATTTCGGAGTCCGCCTAGCGCAGCCCCGCTTGACTTGCGTTGCGTATAATCTCCTGTGAGCTGTAGATTTGCAGATATATCAGCTGGAAAGTTTGCTTTTGGGAAATGTGGCCGATGTACTTCTCAACGTCACTTTTCTCTAATTTTGATCTTTATATATTGATATTTGCTTTTGTACCATAATGTGACATGTGAATAAAAGGGTTTGTATGTACAGGGGAGTATAGGGGGCACTCTTCCCTCTTAGGTTCCAAATTAATGAGTATAACAAGTACAGATACTATTGAGGGCCTAGTAGAATTGGTGCACATTCATGTGGAGCACATGATCCATCGGGCGCGTCAGTAATCTGTAGCCACCAGACTGCAGCTGGAAAACCTCTTCCCTCACTGCATTCGCATCTCTTCTTTAAAAGGCCAACTAATCAAGAGGAGACGCGCCGATTTTGTATGAGATTCTTGAGACTCCCGTCTAGCGCCTACAAACTGACATTGCCCATAAACCAAGTGCTGCCAATTGATTCTAGTGCCAAACTTTGGTTCGGTCCTCAAACATTCACCAAGCTTTCAACCTGCCATACAGTTGGGACTTCCAGCTGCAGACATCCCCCCCATCGATTTGGCAAAAGAGCAGAGACTTTTTGTTGAACTGATCGCCCCTGCTATTCTGTTTTAGCCATCAGTGGGGGTCTCTGCACCTGTAACCGCACCGATCCAAAATCCCAAAACTTCTGACATGTTGACAGTTTGTGTCTCTCAGGCTTCTTCCCTCTGACCTCTAGCTCTGTCCTGGCAATCAGCCTGTGCCTGGTACTGCGCTGTCGTTCAAGTGTCGTTCAAGTGTCGTTGGTGTGTCGTTCATGTGTCGTTCATTGGTCGTACATGGGTCGTCCATGTGTCGTTCATGGGTCGTCCATGTGTCGTTCATGGGTCGTCCATGTGTCGTTCATGGGTCATGCATATGTCAGGCTGCACACCCAGCTTTCCGCGGTGACAGCTCCAGGCTCTGTCATGACTTCCTTAATGATCCGCACTCCTCCCGGCTGCAGCATCACCCTGCATGTGAACACTTGTTAGCAGTTGGTTTATTACACATGCTTTGCACATTTAGGTGATACCGTATTTGTAGCGTTGGAGGGTTTACTATGGGATATTTACTGCTCATAAATGCTGGGATCCTTTTTGGGACACGAGGGCCTAGTGATGCTCATGGGGTCTTTATGATCTGCTTAAATGTTTTTTTAGCATTAGTGCTCATATGCATTGCAGCAAAGTCCGAAAATCTCTCCAGTTGCATCAATTTCTTATGTGTGGTGGGGTGCGCCAAATCTGCCCTGAAGGAACATGGGAGGGTGGCGGACACTTTAACCATAAACTACTCATATAGGAGTCTACTATCTATCTGCCTCTCTGTCTTAGGCTATGTTCACACGTTGCGTTTTTTGCTTCAATTTTTTTTGCTGTTTTTTTGTGCAAATTTTAAGTTGCGTTTTACATACATTGTTTTTTTTTTCCCTGACTGAATTGGAAAACTGTCAGCATGTCACTTTCAGCGTTTTTTCACCCATAGAAAAAGCAATGAGTAAGTGCAAAAACACAGTAAAAAAAAAACGCAGGTATCAGATTTTGCTGCATTTTTAGTGAAAAAAAGCATGTACAGCTGTATGTGAAACCCATTTAGTTTTGTGATTTTTCCATGTTTAGACAATAATGTCTTTATCTCCTCACATTAGTTATTATTATTGCAGTTAAATTAAATTAAGCAAGATTAACAAGAGGGAAGGAGATGTTGCATTCAGGGGCGTAACTTCCACGGTCGCAGCGGTCGCCACTGCGACCAGGGCCGGCGTTAGGGGCAGGCAGCTGCCTATGGCCCCCCGCTCCCACAGGGGCCCCCAGCTAGCGGCACATCACGCAGCCACTATGGGGCCCCTTTGAGGCAGGGGGGCCCGCCAGCGCTGACTGCCGCCGCCTCATTGAACTATACCGGCGTCTGCCGGTACAGTTCAAAGCAATGATGGAGGAGAGAGCGTCAGCTGACGCTCCCTCTCCCATCTTTCCCCTCTGCCCATACTGCGGGTGCGCGATGACGTCATATCATCGCGCACTCACTGTGTGCCAGCGGGCAGACTGCAGCCGCTGAGACAGGAGTCGGGAGCAGCCCGGGCACGATGAGAGGTGAGGATTTTGTTTTATTTTGTTTTTTTTAATATATCAGTGAGTACTGGACTGTGGCTGTGGTGCCATTCCTGGGGGGGGAGATGTGGGCTGTGCTAAATACTATGTGGGCTGCGCTATATCATACAGTATGTGGGCTCTGCTATATACTATGTGGGCTCTGCTATATTCTATGTGAGCTCTGCTATATACTATGTGGGCTGCGCTATATACTATGTGGACTGCATTATATACTATGTGGACTGTGCTATATACTATGTGGGCCGTGATATATACTATGTGGCTGTGCTATATAATATGGGCTGTGTTATATACTATGTGGGCTGTGTTGTATACTATGTGGGCTGTGTTATATACTATGTGGACTGTGTTATGTACTATGTGGACTGTCTTATATACTATGTGGGCTGTGCTATATACTATGTGGGCTGTGCT
>VIAB01003978.1:43778-58063 GCA_009801035.1 Oophaga pumilio
GCATTTTATACTGCTATGGGACTGCTGCATTTTATACTGCTATGAGGCTGCTGCAGTTTATACTGCTATGGGGCTGCTGCTTTTTATACTCCTAAGGGGCTGTTGCATTTTATACTGCTATTGGGCTGCTGCATTTTATACTGCTATGGGGCTGCTGCATTTTATACTGCTATGGGGCTGCTGCTTTTTATACTTCTATGGGGCTGCTGCATTTTATACTGCTATGGGGCTGCTGCATTTTATACTCCTATGGGGCTGCTGCATTTTATGCTCCTACGGGGCTGCTGCATTTTGTACTTCTGTGGGGCTGCTGAATTTTATACTTCTATAGGGCTGCTGCATTTTATACTCCAATGGGGATGCTGGATTTTATACTCCTGTGGGGCTGCTGCATTTCAAACTGCTATGGGGCTGCTGAATTTTATAATCCTATGGGACTGCTGCATTATACTATATATGACTATGGGGTGCATAATACTTTATAGGACTATGAGGTGCATTTTACTACTATAAAGCACTGAGGGGTGCATTATACTGTATCAAGGATAATGGGCTGTGCATTTTACTTTATGGATGACTATGGAGGTGCATTTTATTATACTACATGGGTGACTATGAACTGTGCAGTATATTATATGGAGAACTATGGGGGTGCATTATACTTCTTATATGGATCTCCATGACTTTTATGCAAGCCCCTGATGAGTATAATGGTTTATTTTCGTCTATTCATTATAGAACAACGGCAGAACGGGGGACAAATATATACCAGGATAGGGCACCGGATAGTTACGCCACTGAGGTCAGACTATACAACATTGCAACAAAGCTATAGTGTGCGAAATGAATAGGGAAAATGTGAATTTGGGTGGAAAATATTTTGGCATGGGGTGCCCATTTGAATGTTCGCACTGGCGCTCATAACTTTGTAGTTACGCCACTGGTTGTATTGTATGTTAGGAAAACGTATATCTCCACAGAGATCCAAGCTTCAGAGACTGGTAGCTCTGTAGAAACTGTTTGGGTAAGGATACAAGAAGAGAAGAACATGAAGGACACTATTCTAGGTGTTTACTGTAGACAACCTGGTAGACTGAAGATATGGATTTACTCTTCTTACATCAGATCAGTGAGGGTGATCAATGAGTGGAAGAGGTTACCACGAGAGGTGGTGAGTGCTCCTTCAATGGAAGTCTTCAAACAGAGGCTGGACAGACATCTGTTTGAGATGGTTTAGTGAAGCCTGCGCTACACTGACCAGGCAGTTGGACACGATGACCTTTTAGGTGCCTTCCAACTCTAACATTCTATGATTCTAAATTATTGATGTGCGAAAAGTAAATATTTGCTGACCAAGCTGTGAAAGTAAAGAGTGTCCTACAAACTCAATGCTCAGCCAATATCTTAACCCCTTAACGACCTCCGATACGCCTTTTAACAGAGCTGAGAAATAAGTGTATCGTGCCCCCAATTTCGGAAAATCTCCATGTTCTCCCAGTAGCTGAGCCCCCGGAGAACATGATTTGGGACGGATTTTACCATCCCCTGACACGTGATAGCCGTTATTCACCTAACGGGGTTAGGGTTGGTTTTGGGGTTAGAGTTGTGATGGCTTGGGGTTATGATTGTGATGGGGTTGGGGTTAGGGTTGTGATGGTGTTGGGGTTAGAGTAGTGTTGGGGTTGAGGTTAAGGTTGTGTTGGGTTTGGGGTTGGAGTTAGAATTGGAGGGCTTCCACCGCTCAGGCACATCAGTGGTCTCCAAACGTGACATGGTGCCCTTCATAGATTCCAGCCAATTTTCCGTTCAAAAAGTCAAATGGTGCTCCCTCCCTTCTGAGCCCTGCCATGCGCCCAAACAGTGGCTTTCTCCCACATATGGGGTATCGGTTTACTCAGGAGAAATTGCACAACACATTTTGGTGTCCATTTTATACTGTTACCCTTGTGAAAATAAAAAAGTTTGGGTCTAAAGTAATTTTTTTGTGAAAAAAGTTAAATGTTAATTTTTTTCCTTCCACGTTGGTTTAGTTCTCATGAAGCAACTGATGGGTTAATAAACTTCTTGAATGTGGTTTTGAGTACCTTGAGGGGTGCAGTTTTTAGAATGGTGTCACTTTTGGGTATTTTCTGTTATATTGACCCACCCAAAGTCACTTCAAATGTGATGCGGTCCCTCAATAAAATGGTTTTGTAAATTTTGTTGGAAAAATGTGAAATTGCTGGTCAACTTTTAACCCTTATAACTTCCTAAGAAAAAAAAATGTGTTTCCAAAATTGTGCTCATGTAAAGTAGACATGTGGAAAATGTTATTTATTAACTATTTTGTGCGATATGACTCACTGATTTAAGGGCACAAAAATTAAGTTTGAAAATTGCAACATTTTGTAAATTTTTACCAATATTGTTTTTTTTTCATAAATAAACAAAAATTCATATCAAATAAATATTACCACTATCATGAAGTACAATATATCTGGAAAAAACATTCTCAGAATCAGTGGGATCCATTGAAGCATTCCAGAGTTATGACCTCATAAAGTGACAGTAGTCAGAATTGTAAAAATTCCCTCGGTCATGAAGTACCAAATTGGCTGGCTCACTAAGGGGTTAAATAAACTTCTCCCGACCAATTCACCTGAGCGAATCTTCGTGATTTCAGCTCTACAGGGACGCTATTTTGCTACTTTTGATTTATAATGAAACAACTGATATGCGATTGAAGTGGAGACTTTCAGGTTTAATTAAAGGGGTTGAACAGAAATGTTCTGTGAAACATTTAGTAATTGTGACCGTTTTTCTACAGTCTCCTAATTTCAGGGGCTCAAAAGTAATTGGACAAATTAATTTTACCATAAATAAAATGTTAATTTTTAATACTTTGTAAATGATCCTTTGCAGCATTGACGGCCTGAAATCTGTAGGCCATGGCCGTCACCATCGCTGGTGTCCTCTGGTGTGAGGCTCTGCAGCAATGACGGCTTGAAGTCTGGAGGCCATAAGTGTTGCCATCGCTGGTGTCCTCCTCTGTGAGGCTCTGCAGCAATGACGGCCTGAAATTTGGAGGCCATGGCCATCACCATAGCTGGTGTCCTCCGGTGTGAGGCTTTGCAGCAATGACTTCCTGAAGTCTGGAGGCCATGGCCGTCACCATCGCTGGTGTCCTCCAGTTTGAGGCTCTGCAGCAATGATGGCCTCAAGTCTGGTGGTCATGACCGTCACCATCGCTGGTGTCCTCCGGTGTGAGGCTTTGCAGCAATGACTTCCTGAAGTCTGGAGGCCATGAATGTCACCATCGCTGGTGTCCTCCTCTGTGAGGCTTTGCAGCAATGACTTCCTGAAGTCTGGAGGCCATGGCCATCATCATCGCTGGTGTCCTTCGGTGTGGGGCTTTGCAGCAATGACTCCTTGACGTCTGGAGGCCATGAACGTCATCATCGCTGGTGTACTCGAATGTGAGACTCTGCAGCAATGACAGCCTGAAGTCTGGAGGCCATGAACGTCACCATCGCTGGTGTCCTCCGATGTGAGGCTTTGCCATTTTTACTGCGGTGGCTCTTTCTACCTTAAGTTTTGTATTCAGCCTGTGAAATGCGGCTCGATGGGGCTGAGATCTGGTGATGTCTCGGCCATTGCACAATATTCCACTTATTTTGCTTTCACGGTATATTTTGGTTCATTGTCCATCCGTCCTGTGAAGCGCCGGCCAATCAACCTTGCTGCATTTGGTTGAATCTGAGAAGAAAGTATCTCCCTGTACACACAGGATTCATTCTGCTGCTTCTGTTTTCAGTCACATCATCAGTAACCACTAGTGATCCAGTGTCATTGGCAGCCATGCATGCCGGCACCATTACACCTTCTCCACCATGTGTTACACAGGATGTGATGTGCTGAGGATCAGGAGCCATTCCAAGCCTTCTCCAGACTTTCTTCTTCCCATCATTCTGCTACCTGTTGATGCTACTTTTGCTTTTCCAGATCTGGGTGTCTTCTTTAGATAATTTTTTGCAAAGTCTAATCTGGCCTTTGTATTTTCATGCTGATTAATGGTTTGCCCCTTGTGGTGACCCCTGTGTATTTGCTCTCCTGAAGTCTTCTCTTTATAGTAGACTTAGATACTGAAACAGACTTCCTGGAGAGTCTTCTTCACTTGGGAGGATATTGTGAAGGGGTTTTTCTTAACCATGGGAAAGATTCTGCGATCATCCACCATTGATGTCTCCGGTGGACGTCTAGGCCTTATCTCAATAAGGTGAGCTTAGTTCCATAATTCCCAAGCTCAACAGTGCTCTTATTTTGAATGTACCAGACTGTGGATTGGACACTCTTAACATTTCTGCTATCTCTCTGATGGATTTCTTCTTTTCTTCCACCCTATTGATGTTCTGTTTCTCTTCCATTGAGCACTCCTTTGACCGCATGTTGTGGGTTCACAGCAACAGCTTCCAAATGCAAATGCCACACCTGGAATCTGCTCCAGACCTGTTACCTACTTAATAGATGATTTTACAAGGAAAAAGCTGATGCAGCCCATCAAAGACCTTTTGAGATAATTGTCTAATTACTTTTGGTCCCTTTAAAAATAGTCAGCTACATATTAAAGAGCTGTAATTCCTAAACCCTTACTCAAATTAGGATGTGAATACCCTCAAATTAAAGCTGAGTCTGCACTATAAGCCCATATTGATTATAGAACTGGATCTTGAATATGTTTTGGTAAACAACCAAAATTTATCACTGTCCAAATATTTCTGGATCTAACTATATGTGCCTGGTAATAATGAAGCATATTTTCCGTTTTTACAAACTTATACCACAGAACTTCCCGGTGGGCGTTTGACAGCATCAGAGAAGAAAAAACAATCAAAACATGGCTGTGCCTGCAGGGAAGTTCTGTGGTATATGCCGAGTTGAAGTAAGGGAGAATTTGCACCATTAAAGACAAGGGGAAAAAAAAAATCAGAACCACGGTGTCGGGGATGGGGTAGAGGTGGGACCACTGCTGATCATTCATAGGCAGTGTGCAATAACATTATAAGATGGGTATGCTCCCTTAGTGGGTTAAATAAGTTTTGCATCCATGGTCATTTTACATTGCTTTCAACAACCTGAGTGACTATTTGACTTTATATTCGCGGCATGTTTGTTGCTCACTTGGGAGTGGATCCAATTGCTAAGTGAGGTATAAAGCTTCTCATTCTTGTGGGATCCAATCACCGTTATGACAGGGCCATCGGTACAGGACTTCTGATTTAGATGTAGATGTGTCCTCCATCTGTGCGGGATAAATGCTCCATTGTCAATTATCAAATTGGTACTTTTTATTAAGTAATTATATAAGGGGACAACATACTCTTATATATTGGAAAATGTGTCAATGAAGTACCTGTTTTTGGATGTGATGAGGATGTATGCAGCAGTGAACAATCACTTATACAGTGAACATCCACTAAATTGTAAACATGCTCCCAATGAGACTAATTCTCTGGTTTATTCATACACATAAGAAAAAGGTCAGTCCATTTTGGTGACTTAGTCAAGTGTCCGGGTTTTGCTCTTATTTTATTCCCGCTGCTCTTCTGAGTGTTCCGATTTTTTTTTTTGTCTTTTTCTTTTAATCCTCCATACAGCTCCAGAGATATGGGCCTTATAATTTAGTGCTGGTTTTTATGGTCTTTACTGAGGGGGTGTGGCTCACAGAGCAATAATGTACAGCAGCATTATGACACACTCCAGAGGATCCTGTGGGTCACACCCTCTTGGACCTAAGAGGATCCTGTGGGTCACACCTTCTTGGATCCCAGAGGTTCCAGTGGGTCACTCCCTCTTGGACCCCAAAGGATCCTGTGGGTCACTCCATCTTGGACCATAGATATTAACACTTAACAAAAAAGCTCATATCTCTGGAATTGTATTGTAGATTTTAAAAGAAAAAAAAACAAATGGTATATTCCTGGGATCAGGGCGGAATAAGAGCTAAAAATCTGGCCACTTTTTACATAATGACAGGACTCCTTTAAGGTGTTATCCCCCTAGAACTTTTATGACATATCGATAAGACATCTATTACTATCGTTGTTGCTCCCGTAGAAATTAATAGAAAGGGAAGCACATGTGCGGCCTCCTCCAGCAGAGATAGAGATTGAGGCTGGTCCCAGTTGTGGTGATAGCCACATCATTCGGACATTTGTGGCCTAAATGTCTAGTATGGACCATTGATCACCTGGCTTCCAGTTGACCAAAAGCATAGATGTGGCCCCCTTTCCAGGTGTGGTCAGATTTTGTGGAGAGGGTGGAAACTTGACAGATTCATTTCCAATTTGTGGAAAGAAGGGATAATGCTAATGACTGATCAGACCATCAAATAAATCCATAATCAATCTTGCATTAAACAGAGCCATCCCCTGATGGGACCTGAGCCTTACCTTACTAGTATTTCATTTTTGTGAGCGCTTAGTTTTTGGATGTGTTGCTTTGTATCAGGACCCCCTTCCTTTGTGATATGCATTCGGATGTGTTAGTTTTCTAGCGGCGGTATGTGTCCTTCATAGTAAGTAGTGTTATTAGCAGATGTACATTACTGCTGCATACAGTCATTGCAGAGTAATTGCAGTAAAATGGCTCAGACTTGTTGCTTCATTACTCCGCCGCGGATCTGATCACTCGGCTTCTCTTGTTCTTCACTGCACAGTGAATTTTGGTAAATAAAATGGTAATCTGTCCGATGTTAATCATGGTGACTATTATACCTCGCACGTGCGAAGAGATTGAGTTTCCCTAAACAGCTGCTGCCATCCCGTAATAAAATATTCATGCAACTTGTAGAGATGAAACCTTTATCACTTCTATAGTATATTACCTCTCCAGTGACTGCTTACCGTACCACCATTTGGACCTGATATATGGCGAGTGCATTCATGGGGAGGGAGTTATTAGGTGCACTGTCCGTTATATTCACAGTCATTGTCCACGTAACCAGCTATAGCTGCATAATAAAAGCCTTCTTCCAGTTTTGCAAAGCCCCATCCCCTCCCAGATGAACTCTTCTCTGATACTGTTCACACTATAAAAGCTGCTGCATCAGAGTGTGGCGGGTATATAAGCAAGTTAATTACTGAGGCATTGGAAACAGGCAATCTGATTAAGAAAAACTGTGCTTTACTCACCCCCCCACCCTGACTCCAACACTGCCCCCAGGTAGGGTGAGTATAAAAGGTGATGCAACTGCATTTATAGTGTGAACAGCAGCAAAAAAAGAGTTCATTATGCTTACGGTAGATGATGATTTAGTTGCAGATTCAAGGTAGGAAATGAATTCTGATTGTAGAAACAAACAGGAGTTTGCAGAGTTAACTCCAAACCAGAAGTTAGCTGTACATAAAGCTTACTTAATACTCTGACACATTTGGGTGACCGAGTTGGCCTTTAAAACGTTTTGGCTGATATCTCTGGAGTTTCCCAAGAAACTTCTGAAATGCGATGTGGAGCACAGAACAGGGCGGAGGCCATAGTGGAAGGGAGCAGAGCCCATCCTTGGAGCCAAAACTGGTGTTTAACAGTAGCCTTATGTCAGTACCTGTGAAAGACTTGCCAACATTTGTGTTTTGCACCATAGTCACAGTTTAATCCTGTCTTTGTACAAGAACACCCACTTCCTAGGCCTCGTTGTGTTTTTCCTGTAGTATCAGTACCTCCTGCCTCTGCTTCTTCTGTAGCTTCACCACCTAGTGATGTGCGCCGCGCTCCTTCTCGCTGTGTGATAATCATCTCACCTGTTCTTTCTCTTTAACAGCCTACTGCACTGGGTCCACGAATCCCGTGAAGGCAGCATACGCACAGAAGTGTAATCTTTTTTGTTTTTCTTGTTCTTCCCGTGCTTTATTTAGTATCCTTGTAGATTAGAAGGACAGAACGGCCATGTATCTGGTCGGTACATGCAGTGTATAAATGCACAGTGCTGTGTATACAGTGTATTGACGGATTGATACATGAGCCCCTGCGTGGTGTTAAACGTACAGTCCTATGCTGCTGGGAACTTCACATTGATACAGTTGCACACAGGTAGATATGACAGCTGTGAATGTAACATACTGTTCCCAAATCTTAGCAGCTCACTCCTGCGATCTCATCTTTCACCAATCTACTGGATATTGGAATAGGTATTCACTGTGAGCTTTTCATACAAGTAGGTGGCAGACGTCAAAGAACCCTCATCGAAGACTGAAAGAGGTTTTCTAGTTTCGGAAACCTCTCTATCATGGAACAGTTTAAAAAAAGAAAAAAAAAGTGCTTCACTCGCCCTCGCCGGGTCCAACGGTGAGTTTCCTTCACTGCTCACAATGCCTGTTATTGTCTACAGTGCTGACAGCGCTGCAGCCAATCATTGAGCTCAAGCTCAACGGCTCTGAGCATTTCATGACATTATGACATTAGCTTTGGCAGAGCTACTGAGCTCAATGATTGGCTGCAGCACTATGGAAGTGACTTCAACACTACGGACAATAAGACACCAGGACCTGCAGCGGATCATCAGTGTTGGACCATGGGAGGGTGGGTGAAGCTCCATTTTCTTTTGTTTTGTTTTTTTTAGCAAGAACAGTGAAATCCCTTTTCAAGGAGCCCTCGATTACTATTCATACATTTTAAATAACTGTAGGCCGAATGAGCTCTTTCAGCCCACGTAAGCACTCGGCTGATTCGCATGTGCATATATTCTGATGGGGAGTACAGAGTAAGATGATATCAGTTAGTTATCTCCTGGTGAAACAAAAGGTTTTAAAATTGGACATTCCAGATCTTATCTTTTCCTTTACATAATCTGTCATGGGATGTTACATATAAAGTGGTGGGTGACTTTTCTCTAATGTGAATGGGGGGCATTAGAGGCCCGCCATGCAGCTTCTCTGGACATCCATTCCTGCCCAGAAACTCAATATTACTGGATTGTAACCAGACAGCCGTTACTGTGCTGTACCGTACCCAGCATGGACTGCACCTTTAAATCCATGTTATTCTTTATTGAATTGTCATAGATTAGTGGTAGAAATCTTGTGGACTAGATGTGCCTTTTATAGTAGCACTGTCCGGCTTGCCGTCTCGTCTTTGGAATATCTATGTGTTACTATCTTTCTAGCTGCTTTTCTCATTGTCTGCTCTGTATAAACCAGGCTGAGGGCTTAACCTTAAAAAACGTAGCCATATAGTGCTAACATATGTCACAACATGGGAGTCAGCAGGGAGCTCCACTGGTCCAGAGAACGGAGGAACTGCAACAAGACCCCATTTGCTTAATCAGTTCTATGGCTTGTTCATTTTTAAGATCGATGGGGGACCAACAATCAGAAACCGATAAGATGGCCTAGCGATAGGAAATTACATCATGACATGGAAAAAGCAGTTTAGCACCATGTCATTTGTCTTTAAATATAGCCACTGTTGGACAAATGCAGCTGTATACAAGGGGTTGATACAGTGTATTCTCTGAAATCAGTATTATAAAAAAAAAAAAATCGGGATGAGTTTTCAGCAGGCTCAGTGTGATACTGACTCTGATGATAGTGACAGGTAACACCTCTGTACACAGTTGATAACACAAGATCCTCCAATCACAATAGATGAAGTTACAGCTCACGCTCCTCCCTTCACAATGCCCTTTGCCCACTCTCATTAGATGCTTCAATACAAAAGAAAAGGTTGGGATCTGTTCATTGTGGCTATGTACATGTGTTATTTCCTGAAACGGAACGTTTGAGTCTAGAATAGCTCCAGTAGCCAGTGTGAAAATTGCAAGATTACAATTTTTTATTTTTTAGTAAAGATTGTGATATGGTGGGGGGAAACATTGACAATTTAGAAAATGCATTTAGCAAAGTAAACCTTAGTTACACAACTGGTTATTGTGCAATTAATTTTCTATAAAAGAGGGAAAAAAAGCAAGAAAAGGCTGTTAAATAAAATCCATGTTTTCTATTTTACTGCAATGTCAGATTTTTTTTGTAAAGGGTTATTCGCATGTCATCTTTTCATGACTGAGACGGGGAATAACTTCATCCAGGCTCTAACCATTGTAAGTGGAGCTGTGTAAATAGCATATGGCTGAGCTATGCTATTTCTGTAACTTCCAATAGAAATGAATGTGAGTTATTGAAACAGCATAATACAGCATTTTTTATTTGCTTAACTAATGCAGTCTTTCTTAGTAGTGTTAAAAATTTTGTATCATTTTAATGCGTTGCAGTCTGTACAACTCCTTGTACATAGCTGACTGTCCTGCTGCTTCTTGTATGTATCAGACAGCACTGCTTCTGACTGTGTTGGCTGTTACTGCTCTCACTGTTTCTTCTTCTTCCTTGTTAATGCTGGACAGTTAGGCCAAAAGAGTCCGAAAATTTTGCTCTTGTGAGAAATCTCATTTGGGATGTTATATGGAAGAACAGAAATACACCACCAAGTACATAAAATATCTGGACCGTATAACTTATTCAGACCAAAAGATATAGTAAATAGCTGCTGTATGACAAAAGGCATGTACTACAATACTTTATTATAAACATGCATGCAGTGGCGTAACTAGAGTCTGATGGGCGCCGCCTGTGCAAAATGTGGACCTGGACACCCTCCTGCACGTTGGTCAGATGTATGGGCCCTTGTAGCGTTCTAGATCCTATTAAGACATGCATGCTTTCCCCCCATGTAAAGTCCCCTGCCTTGGCTCCTTCCTGTAATAATTTCCCCCAGATCTGGGACCTTCCAGTAATATTGCACATAAGTCCTGGTCCCCTTACTGGTATAATATTCCCCATTATGTAATAATTTCCCCATCCTGGGCCCCTTCCTATAATAATGTCCTCAATCCTGGACAACTTCCTGTAATAATGTCCCATTCTGGCCCCCATCCTAGGACCTTTACTGGTATAATGTCCCCTATACTTGTGCAATGCCCCCCATCCTAGTACCCTTCTGCTTTTCTCCAGCATATTTTGAAAAGAAACAATTGATTATTCTAACTTTTCCGTTCCCACGACACACAGCGTACTCCTCTATAGCCAGTGCAGAAGCCGGTAACTGATTTTGACATGACTTCACTGCCATGTGCCGTCTGTCACAGACAAGCCAACATCTGCTGCCGAACTCTTGATTAGCCGGCTGCGTGTATTGTAGTGCAAGGAGCCAGAAGGTCTCTGTGCTGCAATACATTTCAGCTGAATGTGCACCTGAGGTCCCACACCCAGGTGAAATTGGCTCTGGCATCAGCGGACCCCCTTCCTGCGTGGGCCTGGTCGTACCCTTCGCAATCTTTATGCCCTGGCTTGCATGTACTTAACGCGGGATGGCAAACCACAAGAGACCCGTTCCCAGATTTTTGATAATCTTTAAATCAGTGAGACGAAGATATTAAATATTAACCTTTGGTACTGCTAACCAAACAAAGTGCGGCCCGAAATACATTAGTATTAGGTGCTAGTTTACCAAATACACACCAAAATATTGCTCACTGCAGCTGGCCGGGGCTAGGAGCATGAACAGCTACCCACGTTTCGCCATTACTGTGGCTTTGTCATGGGTGAAAGTTTAGGCCATGTGACAAAATCCCTGGTAAAGTGCTGGAAGGGACATATGTTTCACTGTGCTTAATAGTGTCAGTGATGTAAAACCCAGAGATTTTCCTCCAGCACACTAACTGGTGCGAAGGGTTAACAGCTAACTTGTTTAATGGGCTGGGTTTTTGAGGGCAACCATAGAGCGGGTGGGAGGTTGTCCACCTTATCTCCACCCCAGGTAGTGGTCTGGGTCTTTAATAGCTGTCCTCCAGAGGCAGTGGTGTTCAGCATGTGAAGAGAAAGGAAGTCCAGGGAAGTTCTTATCCGATAGCACCAGGAGGTTTTGCTAACCCTGAGCGGGGCAGATCCCCGCAAATGCAGAGACTGTGAGATACCATTTTGGGTTTCGTATCTTGTTTTGCCCAAAGGGCTGTGTTTATTTTTGGTTCACGTTGGTTTATGTTGCATATACAATAAACCATCGGGAAAAATAAGTCACCAGTGCTTCAAAGCAAGAAAATATGCCATAAAATTTTCTTAAAGTGCCAGTGCATGGTTCCATTTATGTAATGGGACCAAAATATCTAATTATAAGAATATCCTTTCTTGTAAAAAAGATCATTTGAAAAAAATTATAATACCGTGAGGACAATTTAACCATAATAGTGTACATTTGTCAAGGCATCTCCTCAGATACGTATATCCTCACTGTCATAAGGCATTTAGTGACAAATCCAAATGCTGTATGCCAGACTGATGCAATAATACAGATCCAATACAACCCCCAAAACAACCCCACATTAGACAATAGGTTAGCACATCATCTTGTCTATGTTGTGCAACTTACTAAAATGGGTCTGTCCCGTGTCCCTCAGCCTCGACGCGCGTTTCGTCCACACTTCTTCAGGGCACTTTAAAAATACTTTATGGCATATTTTCTTGATTTGAACAGCTGGTGACTTATTTTTTCCACATAAATATGAGATATATTTGTTTTGGACATAATTATTTCTCTATTTGTAACTTAACTATGTATGTGACAATAGAAATTAACTCCATTCAGTTGACAAGGGTCTTTTGGTACATTATAATCTATTCTGTGTGCATATTTGCACCATAATAATTCCTATATACCGGGTCTGTACCTTACAGCGTTCCTCGCACAAGAGGCATCTGTTTTTATTGTTATATTTAGCATGTCTAGTCTGTTTACTATGATGTAATAAAGAATATATTTGTATGAATATTCATTTGTGGTCATGTATGGCTACTTTGCTTCTGTAAAATAGTGAAGGGTGCATAGTGGTACAGCCTGATTTACAGTTGTCTTAGGCTAGGTTCACATTTGCGTATATGTGCGCAGCGTATCATCTGCATACGCAAACGCATGCAAAAACGCATGTTTACGCAGTGGTTTCTTATCCGCATCATCTTACGCATGACGATAAAAAAAAGCTGCATGTGCATGCATTTGTATGCGTTTTTTTGCATGCGTTTGCGTTGTTTATGCACATGCATGCGATATTACAGACCAAAAGGGCGTGTCTCATGAAGAACGCATGTGTATCGAACGCATCCATGCGCCTGTCTGTGCGTACCAATGCGTTCCCATAGGCAGTAATGCGTTGTTTTGACTCACTCATCCGCATGCACATGACGGACGGATTTTTGACGCTTCCAAAAATGCAACATGTTGCGTTCGCCGGACACCGACGCACACCGCGAAATGACGCATTCGTACTCATTCAAACGCATGTCTCTGCGTACACCATGTTAAAGATATGTAAGCATGACGCATGCGGATCAAGCGCTGCGCACACAGAAGCAAATGTGAAACCAGCCTTAGTGACACAATATCCTGACATTTGATTCAATAGAGTAACGTAGACGTCTGTGTTGCCCCTACCTTTATCAAGGAGTAAAAGCCAAAATTTGAAGATTGCCATTGCACAGTTGCAAACGCGTCCTCTGGCTTACAGATGGTCGCACCGCATGGACCAGTCTAGTTTACCATACACTATAGCCTAGACGCAACGGTGTCTCGTGATTATTATATTACTACAGAAGAACAGCAAAATGATCCTTTAAAATTAGATGATCTTGTTGAACCTGCTTCACAGCCTTCTCAAATTCATCCCCTGCACCGTGTTGTCCCCACTCTGCAGCCGGCAATAAGAGATAGTGTGCAAGATGGACATGCGGGAACTATGATTGGCAAAGTGAGGAAATTGGCTGCCAGAACCCCTAAAATTGACTCCATCTTGAAGAGACATGCTGGAAAAGGGACAACTGTGGATCGAGCCACTCGGGGGCAGCACCTATTTAATGACTGAGCGATTACTTGAGCTGAAACTCTTTCATGTAGACCCTCAGGTAACACTAAATGAAGGTCGATGGACGCAGGTGGCTGAATTGCTTCATCACCCATTTACAGTAACTAATAAATTAGAAGCCGAGAATAAAGGAGTGGAAGAACTTGCTGTTTTGCTTGTTTTAAAGAGGAGGTTTAGTTGCAGATGGCAATGCTGCTTCAATGAGACTGGGAAAGACACTGGTATTAGAAATAACCGCTTTGCCACCAACCCAAGTTAGTGTAGAGAGGTTGTTCTCCAGCCTTACAATAATTAGGTCAGATGTGAGGTCACCTACGAAGGAGAATCTGATGGCGGCGATACTATATCTCAAAACACATTCATAGACAGGGGCGCTGCTATAATGAGGCGAGTTGAGCTGTTGTCTCAG
>VIAB01003979.1:81141-94322 GCA_009801035.1 Oophaga pumilio
GTCTTCCTTCAACCTTAATAACTATGTTACTATGTTATATATATATCACTTTCCTAGATGCCTGTGTTCTGTTGGAATATAAATGTTATTATACATAACCTGTCTTTTTTGTCTTTATAGCAGGAATATCTGTGTAGGATCCGCAATACATAAGTGTGCTAATACTTTTTTATTATTCCAGTTTTGGCAAGCTGATAGTGTCTCTGGCGTTCCTATAGATACATCCTGGGAGACGCCACTGGGTATCCAGGATGTGATGATTACGACACTGCCCCAGTCACGTGAGAGCGCACCGGAACTCCGCTGTTATGGCACAATGCCGCACTTCCTCCACCTCTAAACCGGATGTTTCAGTTGGTAGCGTTGACTACGGGGACACACGATAACCGGAAGTGACTTTGCGCTACGTCTGTCTAGCCAGATCACACGCAGACATCACCATAGCAAAGGTGTAAACATCTCCACGAGTGCGATATTGCTAACAACTGACACCTGATTTAATCCTCCTAACATCCGTTAGTATAAATACCATCTCTGGCCAGTACCCAACCACCCCTGGACGAAGTATTTCCAAGCTAAATGCGCGTCGGGTGTGGTGGGTTTCCCGGGTTTAATTTCAGGTAACTATACCTTCTCTTCTTATGATTTTGGTCTATCATTATTGATACCTTTACTATGATATAGGATTGGGCATGTTTAGACACTAAATGCTGCCATTGCTATAAGGATTGAAGGTGTTATGCTATATGTATTTTATGATATGTTGCATATACTGGTTGTTTAATCTTTGTTTACATGGTGTTATATGCACTTGATATTTATAAGCCCTTCTATGTTATTTTGCACAGGCCACATTGTATACTTACATGTAGCAGGGTATGTGCTATTTTGGCATGCTCTTCCTATTAATGTTCTGTGATACATTGAGGATTGTTACCTCTATTTTGAATTAGTAAACAGTAATATATGAATATGTACTATATTTTTTGATGACCATCAATATTCCCGGGCTTACCCACCTAGAATCAATTCTGTACATGTGGTATTTTGTCCTACCTTTTAATACTTAAATATTTTTTTATAAAATTGGTCTGATAAAGATTTAATATTTTATTGATACCTTGGTGACATAAAGTTTGTTGTTTTTGGTGCTATACTGTGGTTGTTTGCCTTGTAGTAATATAAGTAACGCTCATTGCATATTTCTCAGGCAATCTTAAGCCACTTTAACACTATCAATGTGGAAAAGTGGTTGACATTGAATTCTAGATAAATTATGACCCAACCCATCATAATGTCAGTTACAGCCAGCTCTGTTTTTTCAGCCAGAGGGGTTAGTAATATTCTCCACAGATAGCCCCAGTGGGCACAATGCCTCACAGCTAGACATGCTGACCTTACCAGCACCTGTCTTTAGAGATAATCAATCACTTTAGACTCCTCCAAGGAGACAGCGTGTCAGGAGTCAAGATGTCACGCAAATAACAGGTGTTCATCTGTTAGTATAAAACTGGAATACTTCACATTGTTCTCTGCAAAAAGACAACGTTGTTTCTGCAAAATTTACTGTTTATTGATTGCAGGCTGCAACAAGTAAGATTCTAACGGCAAATAGTGGCGGTGAGCTAGAATAGATTCCTTTAGTACATGAAGGGCACATGTGCCTTTGTGTCACATCACAACAAATTTTAAAGATTTGTGCACCCTTTGGGAACATTGGAGGAGGGCTCTTGTAGTATGGTAGTTACAGTTGGGTAAATATAGTTTTGCAAGGGATCACTAGATGGGGCATATTAGTGGATCCAGTTAGAGAGTTGTTAGATGGTTAGTGTAGTACAGTGGTAGGACACAAGGTGGGGACATTGAGCACATCCAGTGTAGTGAAGAGACTTGTAGGACACCAAGGAGTTACGTGGGTGAAGTGTCGGTTGAGAATTAGGGACTTCCGAGATAGAGGGAGTCGGGGGTGGACCCTGTTACTGCGAGGACATCCATGTTCCCGGGCCGTTCAACCGACACACAAGAAGTGAGGTGTGTGAAGGGTACCAGCAACCATAGTGAAGCTGGTGAATGAATCACCGTGGGAACGTTAGCCAGAGTCTGTGGGCTGACAAATCAGTAGTGCCAGTGGAAGAACCACTGTGGGAATGCTCAGCAGAAGTATGCGTGCTGAAGCAGCAGCGAGTGGGTCACCAGCGAGTATGCGGGAAGGATAACCAAAAGGGGGTGGATGACCTAGTAGATGTGTATTTCCATGACTGGATTGAAGTGTCTCCAGGGAAAGAGATCAAAGTGCCGTTTTCACCGGGCTCGTCGTCCCGATTTTACTTTGTGGTCCTTTCTAGTGTAGATGAAGAAGTGAAGCGGAGTAGTGAAAGATATATTGTTGGTACAGTGTCAAACGTGCTAATGGTGTCTTGGATGTGCTGTGTCGGGAGGAAAATAAAGCTGATCTATTTGAAGTTATTCTGAGCTCTGACTCCAATTCTTAGTGTTCCGAATCTGATGAGGAAGATTTCAGGGATGAAGCAGATGTCAGTACAGTAAGGGCAGGTAGTGCTGCCGTGTCCAACCCTCGGCCATGGTTCTACATGTGCAGTGGGTCGTCCTTCACATTTCCAGAAAATGTACTTTTTTCACCAAACAAAACCCACCAACAGCAGTGTAACTTGAAGCTTTTGGGTTCCAATGCAAAATCTCCAACAGGGCCCCCAACTAGCGCAGGTCTTTGTTGGACTTTTCATATGGGCCAAATAAACTTTTTGAAGCCCCCCTGGCTGTAGGGCCAGAGTGCAATAGCAATCATCTTACGCACTTAAGCATTAAAGGAGACACATAATGGCGCCACGTTTTATTTCCAGCCTTGCTCACTGTTTGCATGCTCTCAAATTGCTTCATGAAGAGATATTGCCTTGGCAGCTAAATTACACCCAATGAGAGGACTACTACCAATATGATGAAGCCATCATGATGCTCCAAATTGGAGACATGAAAGAGAAAGGGCAAATCGTTATCAAAATGGGACCCCTGTTACATAGAAGAGGATAGTATTTGTTTCCCACTAAATTATCTTTGCTCCACTGAGTTGCACAAGTGAAGGAACCAATTTGGGCCTAAGAAGCTCATATCATCGACATGCTGTGCCTCTATGGTATGTACAGCATAGGTTGTGACCTCCATTACCAACCCTTGTTTCTGCCCATACATGAAGAGCCTGTGCTTAACATACAGCATAACCATGTTTACTCTTTTCCTGCAATTTTCCACAGAAAATAATACAAACCACATGCAGCAAATCACACTGTGTTGTAGTCACCTGAGGCACCTTTTTTTTCTAAGGAGACATCTATTCTTGGACTTGTGTTGGAATTTATGAAAAGAACACTTTCCAGTTAGGTCAGGCATATTAAATAAAAAATTACTTATTTTTCATGTACCTGAGTATTCGCTAAATGAATGAAATGAAATCCTTTACTGTCAAGCCAAAAACTGTGTCCAAAAATAGAGAAAGAAAATGAGTTTGAGGCTACATGGGTAAATAAAAATGGTCTATTTATTGGTGTTGGTTGTAGATTAGAGAATACATTTGCAAGAACCTGGTCAAGCGGCCACATCAGTGTTCCGTGGTTGCCAGACGGGAGCCATGTAAACCTGTTTTTGATGCAAACTCTAAGTCACACCAAGATGACTAATCGAAAGAGGAGCCTGGGATACCGGCAGGTATGAGGCAGTTCACAGGGCTGCTGTAAGGCGGCCATGTAATACTAATGTGGCCATTAGACCAAGGTCTTACGAATCAATTTGCTCATCTCTAACAACTGGACTGCCCTTCAAGTACAGGCTGATCAAAGGCACTGAGAAGAGTGTCATGATTCCTATGAGGAAAATAAAGCTACTGGCTGACCACTGGGGTTCCAACCATTGGGACCACCAGCAATCCAGGAACAGGACTCTGCAGTCTTGTCTTGTATGGAGGGGTGGTGCTCATTTTTGTCAATACTGAAGGAAGCAGAAGTGAAGAAGCAAGACCGCCAATCCTGTCAAGACTAGGGATTCCATGGGGTAAATAAGAGCTAAAAGTGGTTCATGGGCCACCCTTGGTAAAAGCAGATGTGTGAATAGAGTTGGTGGTGGAGGCTCAAGGTTTTGGAGACCCTACAGCCTTAGTGCCTTCTTTAATTCTTTAAAATCCACCCAGCTCATAGTAGTAAATCCAGTTTCACAAATCTGGATTTCGCAGTCTGAGTACAGACCAGACACGAGTCTTCTGATCCTAATTCGACAGGCTCATAGGCAGATATGAGGCTGTCCAATTCAAGTCAGGAGATTAGGGACCATACTGCGCTTCCCGGTATGTACTTGGACTGCGAGACCAAGCCTTATAGGAGCTGTCGGTAAGATTTATATGCCTTAACAATTAGATGTGATACTGTTCCTTTCTTCCATTCCATTTGTTTAAGGTAGACTCTTTAATTCTAAATATGTGGAAAGTACGTAATAGAACTGAGTATGTGATTTTTTTTTAATAAAATAGAGTACCAGTTGTACCATTCTACTTATAGCTAAACCATATGTAATTCTGGCTTAGAAAAAGCCTGGTGAAGGTCATATTTTCTCTTTGTCTAAGTAAGCCAAGATAAATCTTATTACTCTTCCTAAATTATTTCTAGATGATGGATTTATTTGTGATTAATAGTATCAAGTGTGGAAACATCCGGGCAACAGAGAAGAAATAAGACCAATTAGGATAAGGTCTAGTGAGATAATTTACAATGCAGCTGTTTTTTCAATTAGGAACCCAACGCAGGCTGAAACTTTACATCAAGGATGTGACACTGATATACTCTGTCCTGAGGACCTTTAAGCCCATTAAACCACAGGGAGGAAAAATTCCATAATCTGACTCCGGTGCTAACAGTTATATTGTTGTCTCTCTAATGAAACTCTTCCTAAATGGGTGTAATTTAATGCTGAAAACATGAGAAAGTGCCATGCTTTTCTACAGGGCTTCCTATTATATTAGGGTTTGAAATATTTCATTTTGAAATGTCCTGTTATTTTAGGATTCTACAAGATTATATACATTATGGGTGAAAGTTTGCACAATTGGGGATGGTAGGTTCAAAGAAAATTTATTATAGCTTAATATATGACTAACATGCTGAAAACAGTAAAAATGGGTAAAATATTACATTTTCCTTCTTTTATGCCTCTCTGGGGTTAGTATTTTTCAACTGTATACTCATCTGTGTCTGAATTTTTCTACTTAAATAGGCAACAGTGCAAGTGGAAGGAAAATGGCGAGAATTAGAAATTGGCAAACAGATCATTACTTTTACTTAGCATGAGCAATAATACATTGGAAACAAACATTAAAGGGTTTGTACTACGTCGGTAGGTTATACCCTATCCAAAGAACAAATAAGTTACTGATCTCTGGGGGGGGGGCAGGGTTATCCGAGTTCTTAGGCAACAGAGTTTCAGTAAGCCTCTTTTTATTTTTGATTTCTCTGCCTCACTTTCCAAAAGTGATAGCATTTTTATTATTATTTCGATATTGTTGTATGTAAAGCGCCATGGAATAAATGGTGCTATAAAAATGAATAATAATAATATCAGGGCTTGTTTTTTTGTGGTACGAGCTGTTGTTTTTATCATTACCATTTTGGGTTCCATACAATTTTCAAATCTAGTTTTATTAATTTTTTTTTGTGAGTCAAAGTGATCAAAAACAGGATTCTACCATTTCAATTTTGTTTCCATTTTAGTGTTCACCATATGGGATAAATAATCTGAAATGTTATCAGTTCGGACCGTTATACATACGGCAATACCAAATATGACTTTGTGTTCATTTTTTACATTTTATTTATGTTCTAGGAAAAAATGGAAAATATGAACTTTTATTTTGTTTTTATTTTTAAAAAATATATATATTTTTTAACATTTCTTATTGGTCTCCCTAGTGGCTTTGAGCCTGCAGTCACTCAATTGTTTTATACAATACACTGCAATACTGTAATATTGTAGTGTATCAGAAAATTGCCTATCTCATATGAAGACCAGCTTCATAGGTGTACAGACAAGGAAGACACAGGAGGCTCAGTAGTTCCCAATGACAATGTCATCGACACCCCGAATCATGTTGCAAGGGGGCAAATGCGGGTTGGAAGGAAGACCTTTCCCTATTTCCAACTTGATAAATGCAGCTTTTATGATTGAGCTTTGATCTTGGTGGTTAGACATGGGTTTCTGCTGTATAACACAGCCATCATCCACGCTGTATGGAGAAGGCTCATCTCCAGAGCTTGCACCATAAATGCAGTGTGCACATCTGCTATACATGTATAGTGGATGTCCCAAATTGAAACTTGCGTAGAATGGGCCCTCCAGGTGCCACGGGACATTGTGCTTGCTGGACTTCTGTCTGCTGAGACTGCCACAAATCCAAACATCTGAATGATGCTCTGCGCTATGCTACCGCCTTAAGTCACATAAAGAATGAATAGAGCAGTAGTGCGGTAGCTCTCCCTCATTCTACTGCGTACCATTCTTAGGATTGATGGGGACCTTTGTGGTCGAACCCCATGTTCGGCAAGTTATAGGAAGGTGAGAATTTAACAACTTGGTTGAAACCCTTTACAAGAGCATACTATGGTTCAAATACAACGGGAGGATCTTCATCTAGTCTGTGAGTTTATTTATTTATTTTACTCATTTGTATAGCGCCATTAATTCCACAACGCTTTACAGACATTATTATCGCTGTCCCCAATGGGGCTCACAATCCACATTCTCTATCAGTATCTTTGGAATGTGGGAGGAAATCGGAGAACTTGAAGGAAACCCACGCAAACATGGGGAGAACATACAAACTCCTTGCAGATGTTGACCTTGGTGGGATTTGAACCCAGGACCCCAGTGCTGCAGTGCTAACCACTGAGCCAACATGAGTTCTTTCCAGGTTTTCATTGGTTTCCTCCAAGTACATTCGTTTTCTCCAACACTCCAAAAATGTACTTATAGGTTACTTAGGTTACTGTGAAATTGACTCTACTATGTGTACACATGGAATAGTGTTAATAAAATTTGACAAATTTACAAATTTTGATGTGAATAGTTACAGTCTTTATACAGGGACTTATGTGAATGGTGACAGTTTTTATACAGAGCTGCAGAATATGTTGGGCCTAAATAAGCGACTGAAATAAATACCTTTGAACAGCTTTTTATGTGCCTGGAACTCATTAGCAACCCGTTTACAACTTTTTTTGTGACTCTTCTCCAATTACTTACTAAACCAGATCACAATTCCGACCCCACTGATTATAGATGCCAACTCTTAAAACTATCACAAAAAATGTTATATGACTTGTACCTGGGTGTCACATTAAACCTAAAAATAGACAAAAAAAATGTAAAATAGTAAATGTGTCTTATATGTATTGAATATCTTTCCTTTGAGCACTTAGATTTCTTCCAGCAGTTTAAAACTGCAATGTTTGCGACTAAAGTCCAGTCCTGATGTGTTTATTCTTCTGGAGTAGGGAAATTAGATTGTAAGCTCCACTGGAGCAAGAGCTACGTGTGAGTGGTTGACTAATGTCTTCTATGAAATCCTCTGGAGTACACACATAAATAAACAGATAGATCTAATTATTTGTCGGATACAGTTACCCAAGCATAATGAAACTGATGAATTAATTGAGACAATAATTTTAGACACAGTTTTTTTCTCTTGATCCTGTGGAAACTAAATGACAAATGGATAATTTACACATGTAGATAATCGGGAAAATAGCGTTCGTAGGAAAACTTGTTCCCAATTATCAGCCAGTGTAAACATTCCAGTGATCAACCAATGAACAAGTATAACGCTTGTTTGTCAGGTTAATCATTTATGCCAGCAAAAAAGCATACATTGATATCGGCAGCACATCACTAGGTGAAAATAGGCAATGTGATGCCAATGACATTATATTGTATGGGGATAGAATGATCAAAATTAGCTATTATTAGTTATTTCTCATCAGTTGGTAATCGAATGTCAAATGATTTGTGTGTATTGGCGATAGGACCGAAATTGTCACATTTAAGTGCACCACAACACTATACAATGTACTTGTGTAAATTAGTATACAACCTACATAACCACATATATATTTTAATTATTTCATAAATTAATTAATTGGCTGATTAATTTTATAAATAGCGGCTTGAGGGTAAACTAAAGGCCCTCACACACATTAGATTAAAGTCGTTCCGAACCCGACAATTTCATTTAATACGTCGGGGAGGCTTATTCCGCTGTCATCATTGGAAAACATGAAAATGTGGCCAAACTGAAGTTAAATTTATGTGTTGAAAGCCATTTCTTTTCCATAGGATAGGAATGTGATGCATCTTTTTTATGGTAGTCAGGGAGCTCTTAATATGACTTTTATGGATAGGCTTTGCTCAACTACTCCATCTAGCAGTTTGAAGAGGAACCCTGTCCTGCACAGTTTATTTCATGCACAGGGATCTAGACTTACAAAGGGCCCTCTGTGCTGGGTCCACAAGGCAGCTGCTGGCCGGTGGAGTGTGCTGGCAGTGAAGGGTCATATAAGCCGAGGCAAAACCAGAAAACAAAATCAAAACCTTAAGGCAAAGGCTAAGACCAAAACAATCCAAGATCAGCAACTGAATAACTCACAGGATCAAGGCAGCAGAGGTTTAGGGGCAGAACTAGGGTCCGGTATACCCTATAACAGGCAACTGGAAGTAAAAAGCTAGGCATTTGTATAATGTGAGCCTCATTAAAGGCCCACATAAGGGAATTAATGAGCTAATCATGTTCAGGAATTAGCCCCAAAGTTCCCTGCCTGGACAGCACCATGTGTCTCAGAATATCAAGCACAGCTGCTGCCATGCTGCCCGCAACAAAAGTGCAGCGCAGACCAGCTACAGAAGTAGAAGGAGTGAGCACAGACATGGATGTAACAAGGGATTAACTTACTAATCATTGGGAATCCAACTGCCAGAACCCCCACAATCCCGAGAATGGAGCTCTAGATCTCTAAGATCTGCAGATCCCCATATGAATGAAGTGGAGGTCCGCATGCTCAACCTCTGATCCATTCATTCTCTATTTTTACTGCTTCCTGAGATTCAAAGCACTGAGTTATATACTGACACTAGATAAAAAAATACTAATAAACACAATAATATCTACAGAGCATTCAGTTAGATGGGGGCAGGGAGTCTTTTCTCTAATGATAAAGCTGATGTAATATAAAAGTCACTACTGCATTGGTAATGTGTCTTAAGGTGGCTGAAAACGCCATGTTTTAACCTGCTTATGTGTTTATAATAGGCCCCTATAGTCATTTTTCTACTACAGATCATTCGTCTACCCACTGTGACTATAAACACATGGTCATTGACATTACAAAGCAAATTACCATACTGACATCACTTAATTAAATATGTGTATATACACGACTTAGCTAAACTAATAATTATGGTAATACACTTCCCAATGACGTTATACTTGTGTGTAACAAGACTTTACTGCAGTAGCTGAAGCAATTTTGTGTCTGGATCAAACAAGCACCTTGCACATATAGCTGCATCTCACAAAATTAGAAAGTTAATTTATTTCAGTTCTTCAATACAAAAAGTGAAACTCATATAGAGTCATTACAAACAGAGTGATCTATTTCACGTGTTTATTTCTGTTAATGTTGATGATTATGGCTTACAGCCAATGAAAACCAAAAGTCATTATCTCAGTAAATTAGAATACTTTATAACACCAGCTTGAAAAATGATTTGAAAATCCGAAATGTTGGCCTACTGAAATGTATGATCAGTAAATGCACTCAATACTCGGTCGGGGCTCCTTTTGCATCAATTCCTGCATCAATGCGGTGTGGCATGGAGGCGATCAGCCTGTGGCACTGCTGAGGAAGCCCAGGTTGCTTTGATAGCGGCCTTCAGCTCATCTGCATTGTTGGGTCTGGTGTCTCTCATCTTCCTCTTGACAGATAGATCTCTTGATAGATTCTCTATGGGGTTAAGGTCAGAGGAGTTTGCTGGCCAAACAAGCACAGTGATACTTTTGTTTTAAACCAGGTATTGGTACTTTTGGCAGTGTGGACAGGTGCCAAGTCCTGCTGGAGAATGACATTTCCAAGTCCAAAAAGCTTGTCGGCAGAGGGAAGCATGAAGTGCTCTAAAATTTCCTGGTAGACGGCAGCGCTGACTTAGGTCTTGATAGAATACAGTGGACCTACATCAGCAGATGACCTGGCTCCCCAAACCATAACTGATTGTGGAAACTTCACACTAGACCTCAAGCAGCTTGGATTGTGGCCTCTCCACTCTTCCTCCAGACTCTGGGACCTTGTCTATTAGTCATTAGTGGCTTGACACAAGGAATGTGACACTTGTAGCCCATGTCCTGGATACGTCTGTGTGTCGTGGCTCTTGAAGCAATGGCTCCAGCAGCAGTCCACTTCTTTTGAATCTCACCCAAATTTTTGAATGGCCTTTTCTTAACAATCCTTTCAAGGCTGCGGTTATCCCGTTTGCTTGTGCACCTTTTTCTACCACACTTTTGCCTTCCACTCAACTTTCCATTAATATACTTGGAGTGCATTTACTGAACATACATTTCAGTAGGCCAACATTTCAGATTTTAAAATCATTTTTCAAGCTGGTGTTATAAAGTATTCTAATTTACTGAGATAATGCCTTTTGGGTTTTCATTGGCTGTAAGCCATAATCATCAACATTAACAGAAATAAACACTTGAAATAGATCACTCTGTTTGTAATGAATCTATATAATATATGTTTCATTTTTTTGTATTGAAGAACTGAAATAAATTAACATTTTGATGATATTCTGAATTTGTGAGAAGCACCTGTATATGTTGTTATTCTATTAATGAAAACTGATGTTGGTGGAGAAAGACTGACTATGGACTGTCACTTCTCAATGACTTAATTCATAGAGGCAGCAGTACAGGAGAGGTATACATTTATTTGGAGGATCTCAAGATGGTCTCAGCCACATAAACTTAGCCCCTTCTTGAAGGGTCAGCAGCTGGCTTCTAATATTAGAGACACATGAACCTTCCACTCATTCCTGCAGATTTTTTGTAGCCTATAGAATTCCTGTCTACCTTTTGTGAATGTCAAATATTAACAATGTACCCAAGCGATGTGAACTTCTATATTCCCTTCCTTTATACTCCTACCTGGCTGGTATAATTCAGTGCTTTTTGTTTTTATACTTCTCATTCACAGGAGTCCCAAAGATTGCATATGAAGATAGAAAAATATTTAGACTTGAGAGTCCTCAGTGGTTGATGCCTTTTAATGGCTAACTGAAAAGATGGTAACAAATTGCAAGCTTTCAAGACTACTCAGGTCTCTTCATCAGGCAAAGACTAAAACAACATCTGAAGAATCACATATTTATACACAAAATAGCACAGAAAAAATGCAATAGATAAGACAAGTGACGTGAAGCAGAACTGTCATTATGGGAGATAGAGATGAACATAAATATTGGAACAGTTCATAGATAAGGAGTGTGAAAGTTTTATATATAGCAATACGACCATCCATCCTGACTCATAAAGATCTACCATAAGAAATATCACTAACCCTGGGGTCCTGGGTTCAAATCCCACCAAGGACAACATCTGCAAGGAGTTTGTATGTTCTCCCCGTGTTTGCGTGGATTTCATCTGGGTTCTCTGGTTTCCTCCCACACTCCAAAGACATACTGATAGGGAATCTAGATTGTGAGACCCATCGGGGACAGTGACGATAATGTCTGTAAGGCGCTGTGGAATTAATAGCGCTATACAAATGAGTAAAATAAATAAATAACCCTGGCAGAGCAATAAAAATCTGGATAAAATGTAAAGGCTAAGGACACCTTTAACATGAAAAAAAAAGACTTTTACATATACCTGTATTAGTAGTTACCTTTAATTAATAAGATTGCCCTAAGTTTCACTTTGTAATCTTCATTCATTCATTCATTTACAGATTTTGTGATATGCAGTTTGCAGCCTGATTATACCTTCAGATTTTTCTCTTGTAGGGATGTCCCTCTCAGTAATATAGGCTGGATGTGACCTCTTTGCGTACAGTGCAATGTTAAAGTTTAGGCACCCCTGGTCAAAATTACTGGTATTGTGAACTGTTAAGCAAGTTGAAGATTAGGCCTTGTAGAGATCATTTAAAGGTAAATATGACAAATTTCCTTTGTATCTTAGGCAAAAAATATATTTATTTTTCACCTATCCCCCTTCTATTCCCAGTCTGTCCTCTCTGTCAATCCCTGCACTGGCTCCCCATTGGCAAGAGACTCCAGTTCAAAACCTTAACCTGGCATGCAAAGTCATCCACAACCTGTCTGCTCCATAAATCTGTGACCTCGTCTCCCAGTACTTACCTGCACGTAACCTCTGATCCTGACAAGATCTCCTGCTCTTCTCCCCTCTTATCTCCTCTTCCCACAATTGCATACAAGATTTCTCTTGTGCATCTCCCCTACTCGGGAACTCTCTACCCCAATGTGGAACCTGCAGACCTACCTCTTCTGACAAGTGTCCAACCTGCAGTAACCCTCGATCCACCAAACCGCTGCACGACCAGCTCTTCCCTTACCAACTGTATCCTCACCCATCGCTTGCAGATTGTGAGCCCTCGCGGGCAAGGTCCTCTCTCCTCTTGTACCAGACGGTGACTCGTTTTGTTCAAGATTATTGTATTGGTTTTTTGTTTCACATGTAAAGCGCCTTGGATAAATAATGCTATAATCTACAGTATATATATAAAATTGAATGTGTTTATGTGTGCATCACTAACCAATGACGAAGCATCTTTCATTTCACCAGAGCTGTTTAAAAGAAGCTGAGCTGTGATTGGTTGCTATGAGCAACAGTTTTCTCACTCCATGACAACACCTAAGCAGACAGTGACTGGGTGGTTCTGACCCCAGCGTCTCTTAAAGGGATCATTGTTATGGAAGTGAGGGCAAATCCACTCAGCGCTCTGGTTCTGATGCCAGGCCTCTCTTAAAGGGATCCCTGGTACGGCAGTGAGAGCAGTTCCACTCAGCTGACGGGATAATGTGGGATAGTGAGAGCAAGGGTAGTAGTCCGGTGGCTCTGGCTG
>VIAB01003979.1:131034-143682 GCA_009801035.1 Oophaga pumilio
TTGAATGAATTTTTAAAGGCCTCTATGCATATTAAATAAAAGTCAACTGGACTTGCCAATTTCAGGGGAAATCAGCCTAACAACCAATGTATAGGGGCAAGAGACCTGTTGACTCTACCTATGGCAGATAATTTGGGGCAAGAGAAGGATCCAGGAGGTTGAATTTCAATGGACAAGCCTTTACTTTGGGGTGAAGATAAACCATCACCAATGAGGCCTGATAGCAGCTTTTTCACAGGACACAGGAACGCTAAGGCTGCTTTCACACATCAGTTTTTTTGTGTCAGGCATAATCCGTCGAATACCTGAAGGGACGGATCCGGCGCTGAAATGAAAAAACTGATGCAACGGATCAGTTTTTTTGCTGGATCCGACCTGAACTTTTGAACCCGGAAAAAGAAGTTTTGCAGCCAGAAAATGCAGGTTCGCATGTCCGGAGACAGTGGAAAAATGTAGTAGTAGTAGTAGTGGTAGTAGTAGTAGTAGTAGTAGTCCCTCATTTACAGAATCCGGATCAGTCTTTTGACGGTTTGCACAAAAGACTGGTCCGGTTCCATTCACTTATATTATTTCCGTCCGCCTGATGCGCCACTTCAGGTACTATCAGGCGGCTCCGGAAAAAAAAAAAAACGTTGCAGTCACTGTTTTGTCCGGCCGCCGGAATGTACATTTCCCCTGGATCCGGACAAAAACTGATGCAACGCAACGACATCAGGCACGATCCGGCGCTAATGAAAGTCAATGCTAAAAAAAACCGCATCCGGTACTGGATCCGTTTTTTTAACAACACGCCGGATCGTGCCTGAAGTCAAAAAACAGATGTGTGAAAGAGGCCTTAGACAAGCAATGATGTATATGCGGGAGTCGGGAGAGGGCTATCATCGTTCAGAAAACATCTATCTATATATGTGACCAGCTTAATACAGCACTCATGGAAGTCATTTCTCTGACAATAATATGACCTCCAAATTTCCTATCTGATTTGCCTACTTAGTGATTATTTGGGTTCTATGAAAGACTGGATAAACATTGCATGCAGTAAATTTGGGTGCGATTGATCCAATTTAGATCATCTAACCAATTTGGTATATTTTAATTGACCAGATACATTTGTGTACGTATCTCGATCTTAATCCCAGATGAAAGCGTATTTATTTTTGTAGATTTCATCATAAAGCACATGAAAGAACGCATTAAGAATAATACATTTGAAAGTCTTTTACAAGCGATGACTGGAAGTATTTTTCTAAGAGAAATAACAAGGACTTGAATTAATAAGACTTCACTGATAAGAGGACTGTATGGAAACCATTAGGAAGTATTTCAGTTTTACATATGTTACATTTTCAAAGTGATTGGTTTTGATGAAGATCATACAGGACGATGAGTGACTTCATTGCTTTGCTATCAATTACTGGGATGTGAATCTGCTGAAGGCACTGTATCGTTTCATGTATAAAAGTCATAAACTCATGAAAAAGATGGAAAGTCATGCTCCGACACTGAACTTACATATGACGGGGCCATCTTGACATGAACCAGTTTCTCCTGCTCTTCAGTAGCTTCAGAACAATAATCTGTTTATCAGTTTGCACAATGATATCTTTAGAAAACTGAGGTTTTTACATCTTTTATACTTTTTCCCCCCCTCAGATCAAATTACGGCTTCTAACAGGGATACATTAGTCACTGACCCATCGCTCAGAAGTGTTTCACTCAAGCATGCTGACTTATGACTTCACTGTCTAACAACGATGGATACACTCTAATACCTTCCTTGTACTTCCATTACAGTCTAAACAAAGCAACCAGTATGGCAGGAAGATAAATGAAAGTCATCTGTACAGAAAACTACAATCTTTGCTGAACCTGTGACATTGGGTTAAAGAATTTTGTTGTGTCATGGTTATCTAAGATGTGGCCACGATGAAGATGTTCCATGGACGTCGTTATACCACATAAATGCAAAGACATTTCATAGCTATAAGAATGATTTTATCATGAGAATACAATATTCTGTCATTATAAAAAAAAAATCAATGTAAGGCCACGTTCAGATGGACGTATTTTGCAGCCCATATAAAGAATGCATTGACTGGGCAGACCATGGATTTCCTGACCCAAGCTTGTAGCCTTAGGGCTCACTCACACTAGTGTTTAACTCGGACAAATACTACTTGATGTTTTATTGTATAGCACTTGAATCAATGTTATTCTATGCTGCAGTGCTGATCAGCGTTTTTTTTCTCATGCCGATTCGGTACTCATTCAAGTCAGTTGGTGCGTGTAAAAGATTGTACTGGCATTGGATGTCATCTAAGTGCAGTCCGACATCCGCAGACTCAGACAATGGAGAAGATGGAGAAATTAAGTTCTCCATCTTCTCCTCACCTTTTCTACGATTCTCTCTTCTGAATGAATTGAATCACAGTAAACTGACACTCTGATCAAACTAGGATCAGAGTTTGATCAGAGTGTTATTAGCATAATCAAGTAGATTCTTCTGAATGAGAGAATCAACACTCGTGTGACCGAGTCCTTGTAGGCATATACGAGACTGTAAGTTTGGGTTCGGAGACCTGCGGTTAGTCCAGGCATTGCGGTCCATATAGAAAATGTAAAATACGGCCTTCTGAGCCAGGCCTTGTGGGTCAATTCCTAGCACAGTTTTCCTATGGGACTCAAAAAATAATAATTCTTAATGCTCCCTATTATTTATTTCCTATAAAAGGCACTGAATTTACTCAATTGGAAATAACCACTTTGTCACTGTGTCTATGATAAACTTTTCTTTTTTAATCATTTGCATTGCTAAGCATGCATGTGTTTCCAGTAGGAACCTGCTACTAGCAGTGTCATAACTTGAATCTTATGGGCTCCAATGAAAATCACCAATAGTGCCTTTGATGTCACAGGTCTTTAATAGTATTGGTCTCTTCATGCGTCCCAAAGGGATCCTTTGGGTCTACCCTATGCTCCAGAGTCAAGTTGTATTGTGACCCATGTACCCACTATTGTTATGATTTGGTAGCTGAGGAGAGCAGGCAAAAAGGAAATACACCAGAGCAGTTGGAAACTATGAGATTGCAGTACCCTGACTAACCACCACAACTAGAGGCAGCCGTGGAGCGTTCCTACGTTGGTCCTAGACGCCTCGTCACAGCCTGAGAAACTAACTACACCTAAAGATAGAAAGAGGAAAGCTATCTGCCCCGGAGCAGATCCCCAAAGAACATAGAAAGCCCCCAAATATGTAATGGCGGTTAGACAAGAAGAAATACTGACACAGACAGAAAATAGTATGAGCAAACACTGGGGCCCAAACTTACTAAATAGAAAAGGATAGGAAGGGCACTTACTGCAATCCCAAAAAACCCTGAAAAGCACCAACTCTACTAATTTCAAAAACACCTGAGATCACACGACCTCTACCACCTAAATTAGTTCTCTGGTGTAACCAAAAACAAAACAGCAGCCACTGAAAAAACTGGAAAAAGCAAATGTACAAACATCAGTGGCTGAACTGAACTGAGAGGGCAAAAAGCCCCCAGAGGGGACCCTGAAGGCCCCCACAGAAGTGCAGGACAAAATGCAAAAATCAAGCACAAAAACAAAAAGAAGAAAATGTCTTATCTGTTAGCAGGAGATTCAAACACGACACAGCAGGCTACCAAGAAAACAGGAATCAAGGATTGAGACCAGAACAATTGATCACCGGCAACCCTGATGGGAAGGCGACTCCCTTATATAAGACCAGTCAGTAACACCTGATTCCCAATCCTCACAATCTTCACTGGACAGTCCAGTACCGTTTGTAACCACCAGAGGGAGCTTCTGCTCAGAACTCATTTCCAGCCTATTCACAACACACTATAGTTACATTCTTGGCTGCTTGACTCCTCTTGCAATAGAGCCAAGGAAAGGTGAGGATGCAGGCCTCTATACTCATTAGATGGTTGGCCAGTCCTGTTGAAATCAGTGGGTTCAGTCTATATATATATATCTAATGTTTATGGCTAGTTGTATACTTTTTTTCTATCTACTTGTCCAAGGTCATTTACTTAGTAGACAGATATTGATGTAGTGAGCAGACTAACCAGTCATGAGGAAGTCAATGAAGGAGATGTTTCTGAGTTTGAGGCCCTGAGTTTGAAGTCCTATTATTGAACCCATAATAACATGGTCTACTTCTAGCCATATGGTACATTTTACTGTATATTTATCTGTTTCATTGGACATTCAATTGTGGTTTCATACAAATCATGTTGCTTCTGTCTAAAGTTTTTCCAAAGACAGTAGATATATGTTGACAAATGCAGCCAACTTTGTAGAGACCTTCAGACAAGCTAATATCTGTATTAGGCCATGAACATTAAATGGGTTTATACAATCTAATTTCAAATACTCCATTTGGGACCCTCAAGCTAATAGAGGGGGGAAGACTTACATCATTCAGGATTGTCATCTTTTAGCTAGAACAGATACCTGCTACAAAAAGTGTCTCCTGTTCTGGAGGACTCAACGCATCCAGGTATTATTTCTCCTATGGTGACGCTGCTGGAAAATTGAACACTTGCTGCCAGGTTCCTTCACATTACAGCTGATAGAAGAGGTTTCCAGCAACATGACAACATTTGATACGCCTAACAAAAAAAAGTTATGCTAAGTAATAAAAAACCCAGTTAAACCCTTCCCAATGTAATAGTACATCCTTATGGAGAAGGCTCAAGAACCTGCAAATAACGGTAATGACCAATTCTAGCTTTTATCACTGTTGTTTAACCATTTACGGTAGATGCTGCTGGCAAGACTTCACAGCGGCATTTAAATTGCTGCTTTTGGCCTGAACGCAAGTTGGAATCATCCCCTTAATACCTATTTAAAAATAAGGAAATAAAAAATAAACATATGTTGTATTAAAACATCCATAAAATGCCGATCTATGAAATTCTAAAATTAATTTACTCATTCAGTAAACTCTGTAAAGAAAAAACTATCTAAATGTCTGAATTGTTGTTTTTTGGTCATCTTGCCACCCCCAATAAGCAATAAATAGTGCTCAAAATTTTGTATGTACCCCAAAATGGTACCAATAAAAACTAAAGTTTACCAGGCAAAAAAACAAGCCGTCATACAGCTCCATCAATAAAAAAAAGGAAAATGACTAAATACGACACAGAATTTAAAAAGTTCTGAAGTTCTTATTACCACTATAAAATTAACAATCACTGTACACGTTTGGTATCTCTGTAATCCTACTGACCTGGAAAATCATGTTGCTGGTTTTTACCGTATAATGAGTGCCAAAAAACCAAAATAATAATAATAATAATAATAATAATAATAAACTATGGTAGAATTGCCTTTTTTTTACCCAAGCGGAATTTTTTCCCAGTTTTTCTGAAAATTATACGGTAAAATTTAATAGTGTCAATCAAAACTAAAACTCGTCCCACAAAAAAAACAAACCATCAATGGAGAAATAAAAAAGTTAAAAACAAATTGTCCGCAGCTGGCAGGACTTAAGATATCGATATATCCCACTGATATTTGCAGCGTTTGACAACATCTGTCCAGTGTCTGTGGCCATCTAAATCTTTTGGTGGTGTTGTAATTAACTGGATGTTAAGCATATTGCCTGTATTTTAACACTTTTGCCATCCTCCATTTACACAGCAATTCTCAGTTTACAGCTAACCGGACGTTTAATGGCTTCTTCAGTCTCAATAACTGTCAGATAGAACCTGATGTGTTGTAAAATAAGGCAGTTAATGTACAGAACTAATTTAAGTTGCATTACAACTTTATTGTACTGTTGGATTGACACAAAATAAAGCTCTTATCATAAGTGGATTGCTTCTTAGTTGTGGCAGCTTTTATCCTTCCATGACCGCAATAAAAGCTATATTTACAGTGTAGGAGTAGTAGGCCCAGGGCTGATCATTTTTTGGAACAAGGATTGAACTTTTGATATGGAAATTCTATTTATTTTTGCTTCTCTTGTGTTTGTTTGTTTGTTTTTTGTTTTTTGTTTTGCTTTAGGGTATGGGTTGTATGGTAGGTGGTCCAAGAAACACCTTGGGTGGTGCCACAACTATTCTCATGCACTGCTTGGGCAAGCCCTGCAGTAAATACAGCCATGGACACAGTCACTAACTTTGTCAACATCATGGAGAAATAGGAGGCATACCACACTCTGACCTTTCAAAGACCGTCTCAACCCATAAAGCAACTATGTATAGTCTATTTTTTTGCCGTCATTGGCGTATTGCTTGAAATGAAATCTCTAAAAGTGTTTGCATGATATGTGGCATACAGAATGCATGTTCTTTCTCCCAATTCTGCCACCAAAATAATGTTCATGTTCATAGAATCATTTAAAGGCTATGGATTGACCTTGGACAGCTGGCTTATGTACTGTGATTTCCTCTGGCAGAAGCTGAAGACCTCACTGCTGGGACCTCCCATGGTCAGTAGATTACTTTATGGGGAGCCTTAAAATGAAAGAACAATTTACCTGCAGCATAAATTATATATTGCATAGGAGCAACTAATTAATCCAAAGGGTGTAAAGTTATCAATTGTTTTTAATAGGTGCATCTGCTGTTTCCAATGCAAAGAGTAGGCTTTCTTTAATTTCTAAAATATATTGGTCTCCTGCACAGAACACTGCTAACGGCAGCCATAGCATTGGCCATAGTAGTTGTCATCCATTTCCTGCAGACACTGAATTACTTTTAAAGCTGGATTTCTTTTTACTCATTATGTAATTAGCACATGTTGAATTAAAGTTGTTATTGATTAGAAAAATATGGTTGCCTTCTTTCCAAAAACAGTGCACCTATCCAATGTTGTGTTGTAAAGTCCTTTCTTGGAAAAATTGACAATTTATAATCTGTAAGTGGTAGTTGCACACTTCATACCTTTAAACTTTCCAGTGTTCACCAATTGTCATCCTCAGCACATCTTTTCCTCCAGACAGTGTATCAGTCTTTTGGAACCAGTTCCCAACCCCAAGGCTGCACCAACTCAAACTTGATCACTTCACTTTGTTATTCAGTCTCATTTGATGAAAATGCTGTGTACCTTCCACCTAGACACAGAAGCAAAGATATATAGGTCTTGATCCCATTGTTGTCTAGAGAGGTGTCCACCATCCCACTGGAGGGGGATGACCTTTCCTGGCCTTGTTGATCTTTTCAGGACTTCCCTTTATTATCCTCCAAAATCCAGCCCTTCTTGACCTTTCCATTTTGCCAACTGGTTCTCTTCCAGGATCGGTCAGGCCTTAGTCCTCTCAATCCAATTCCACATCTATTCCTGGTTTAAGTCCACAAGTATACCTGAACACTTTAACTTGATTCTGTGCAAAGCGATGAAGGAATTATTTCTTACCAAGCGCTCTAAAATTGCTAAAATCATATAATTTGCCCCCATATTGTGTACCCCTTCTGCTGTGCTCCAATTTGGAACTTCTGTGCTCATTGTCCTTGCATGGCCTCTTTACGACCATCAGTTCTTCTCCTGCCTGAAACATACTCCAGTCTATAAAAGTTATCTGAATGTCTTTCTTTTGAATC
This sequence comes from Oophaga pumilio, assembly GCA_009801035.1. Lineage (NCBI taxonomy): Eukaryota > Metazoa > Chordata > Amphibia > Anura > Dendrobatidae > Oophaga > Oophaga pumilio. The sequence continues at coordinate 138,615 of VIAB01003979.1, forward strand.
CCCACTACTTAGACCCAAGTGAGGTGGTTGGACTTCTTTGAATTAAAGGAGTTTACAGCATGAAACACTATTGAATATGGTGTTCAGGTTGCCCATTACCGAGTGGGCTGACTTGTGGTACCAGACGTAGTCCATGTACAAGGGTGGTGCTGTTGCTTGAAAAGAGAAGTCATGTTTTCCTAATCCTGTATAACAGATTTAACAAAAATCACCAGTTTTAAAAAAGAAACAAAAAAAAATGTTTGATCAACTAATAACATTACAAAGAAACCTACTGGGCGTGACATGAAGAATAAACAGATTTCCCGCAATGTGTCAATTTATTTTCCAGGATTCTTAAAACAAATCTGGTGTTTAGAGAATGGTGTTTGCAGTGACTTGAAATGTAATCCTGTGTGTGCGGAAGGAGTAAGGAGGAGGGGGGTAGAGCCTGATGTGTTTGAGGTTGAGTCCCCCTTCTGAAGAACTGTGAGTCTGGGTAAACTCACTACCGAGAATGAAACTTACACAATGAGAGTCAGTCATATCTCATAACAGCATCAACAAACCATTTATAACATCCTCTGGGCTCCAAAACAATGTCCAACTCTGCAAAATACAAGAGGCTTGTATTCAAGGGAATAACTAAGTGAAGAAAAACAAGAACCATATTTATATTACCATTGGGAACACGCCTATTTGTATTCTCCCTATATACAAAAGTGACACCGTTATTGTGGAGACACTTTATGTCTTGCATAAAGAGGCCCCAGTCCATATGCAACAGAGTATTCTGTTCTGAGATTTGGAATTCCATATAGAGTCTTTACACTTTAATACAGTTTTCCTATGATGGAATTAAATAGCATATTCAAAGGCTGGTTAGTGAGGGTCTGACCTGCAATCTGAAGAAAGAGGGTGTCTGGTGTGTAAGTCTGTTGGGTCAATGGACTGTGTTAATTTCACAAAGGAGGCTATCTGTACATGGTACTGGTACATGACCCTGATGAAGGTGGAGTACATTAACAAAGTATGCATAGATAAAACAGCAGATACTATGAAATCTGTGTGTATATTGTGGCCTTCACCTGCTGGACATAACTGCTTAGAACTGTCTGAAAGTCAGGGTCATACTAGCAAACTGGCCTAGATTATGTAACAATATCAGATGTCTTCTTGAGAATGACCACCCAAAATGCACAAGTGACATTAATGGGGCTGTCTGGGAAAAAGATGCTTGTTAATTCGAGGTTGGATACTCTGAAAATAAAAAATAAATTATACTGACCAACTGCCAATCTCCAGTAGAGATGATCTGTGCTGGCACTGAAGAGAAAAATGCACCATCCAACCAGCCTCAGAACCGGTGCATCCACAGGACTGCGGCGGCTGGTGATAGGCTGCGGAAATCAAGTGACTTGAACCAAGCATCATTAGAAAGATATCAAATGACACAAGGTTCAAGTCACTTGACCGCTGCAGCCTATCACCAGCCGCCGCAGTCCTGTGGTTGCAGCGGTTCTGAGGCTGGTTGGATGGTGCAGCCATCTCTTCAGTGCCAGCACAGACCATGGCGTGGCCTAGGGCTGGGTCCAACAGATAACTATGAGTAATTTTATTACTTTTACAGAATCCAACCCCCATTAAATAAGTACAACCATTTTAATCCTATCTAAAGCTGATTTAAGTCCCTCATACACATGAAAGGGGTTGCTCAGCTGTAGGCTACAAGTTTGCAGTCACTGTATGTGACTGCAGACTTGTGAATCCTCACATCGTGTGCACTGCGCACTGTGAAGACTCTCCAGTACTGGCTTCGGGAGTGGACTGTCATGTGACCACAAGTATGTGATTTGCATATTTCTGGCCACATTACGACTAGCGTGTTCTGCTTCGCTCAATACACTTGGATTGAGCAAGGTCGGACACATCTAGTTGGCACATGAACGCATGTATACAAATCGCATACTTGCGGTCACGCACCCGTCACCAGAGAATTCGCACAGTGCGATGTGCGCACAATGTGAGGATTCACAAGTCTGCAGTCACATAGAGTGACTGCAGACTTGTACCCCAACTTCAGACAACCCCTTTAAAGAAAAGTTAGCCAAACGCTCTGATTTCTGTATGATCGTACAATCATCTAATGGGAGCCTTCTGATTCTCTCCCAACAGATGATATCGAGGATACAAGTTATATTTTTCAGTCCTTGTGTTATCTGGGGAAATAAGCAGCTGCCATACACTCCATTCTCATTTGTAAAACACACTCACACCTGCATGACCAAAATGGGTGTTTGGCAGACAGCTATCTTAGGAGCATGGTCAATTCTAGAGCCAATTACATACCTGTAGGGTCTTTTTTTTCTTCTGATTGATCACAAATCAATCTTCATTGGTCTCATAGCCTCAATAATAATAATAACAACAATTCCATCAGTGTTGGACATAACACATTCTGGAAAGTTTAAGACGTTAAACCATGCTTAGACTGGCCCATAGGGTAACAGGGGAATCCTTACGGTGGGCCTCTATGCAGATCTGGGCCCCCAACCCCACTGTATGGGCAGTACTTGGCATAATTCACTTGATTCACTCTGTACAGAAAAAGCAGCATCTCATCATTCATTAACCAAGCTACCCAGTTTACGATTGTATAGAGGTATGGGTAAATTTGTGAGTGAGGGTAGTGTAATATTGTATGCAGGAGAAAAGTGCCCCCCCCCAAGTCAATGTTACTGGTAGGCTCTTGGCACCCCAGTCTGACACTGCGCTAAACTTTTTGTGTACAATGATACAACTTGGAAGTACATTTTAACTTCCCAGTGCAACCTCCTAAACAACACATGATTCACCAAGTTTACTACTTAGAAAGTGCTCGATTTAAAAGACTTGGCAATTATGGTCCATCATTAGAGAGACAATCGTATTTCATGTTGCAAACTATTCAACAAATATTCACTTTCAACAAAGCTTTTCTTGAAGGTTACAGCTTGTCTCCGGCAGACTGAAACATGCAGTTGTGCTGGCCTGAAATTCCAGTGTGGTTGCTCTGTCTGCATCTTGAGGTCACTGAATAAGCAATGCATTCCATTGTTTGAATAAATCAGTGGACTCTTGTTTGCACTCACAAGTTAAACTTCGCAGTCACTGTACATCACGTTTGCACCATTAACTTTGCCAGGATCATCAAAAAAAAGGTGATTTTTTGGTATAAAAGCTGCTCTCCATAAGGGACTACAGGCTGGTGGCACAAGACTTGGGATAAATTCTGCACTAGAATTAAATACAGTAAAGATGTATATCTTTGTACCGTGTTAGCCAGTAGATAGAAAAATATTTAGAGTTGAGAGTCCTCAGTGGTTGATACCTTTTAATGGCTAACTGAAAAGATGGTAACAAATTGCAAGCTTTCGAGACTACTCAGGTCTCTTCATCAGGCTAGACTAATACAGCACAGAAATAACGCAATAGATAAGTGACGTGAAGCAAAACTGTCATTATGGGAGAATTGGCCAATAACAACAATTCTGCTTCACGTCACTTGTCTTATCTATTGCGTTATTTCTGTGCTGTGTTGTGCATAAATATGTGATTCTTCAGATTTTGTATTAGTCCAGCCTGATGAAGAGACCTGAGTAGTCTGGAAAGCTTGCAATTTGTTACCATCTTTTCAGTTAGCCATTAAAAGGTAACAACCACTGAGGACTCTCAATTCTAAATATCTGCACTACAATTAATATTTTATTTTCCATCATACAATGGTACAAAAGTAAATCTAGTGCCTAAAGGGCCCCAAAGACCTCTCAGCCACAGAAGAAGACACCAGCATTACAGTAGCTGGAGGACTCTATTACAGATTTTACTTTGGGAGCCAGGAGTAAAGCACCAAATTGATTCCTCTTACATCTTAGATTAGTCAAATAACAGAAGGGTACATGGAGCTGCATTCCAAAATCTGTAAAAAGGGCCTGCAAGTATGATGTTTCATTTATTGTACTAGTCTCAAATGGAGAAGACAACTTTGAACATTTGTTCCCTTTTGAGTTCCTTCCAAATTTTATTTATTTTCTTATTAAAATATTTTGGAGTACTCCTCTAAATATGTGTTTGAAATCATCCATCCAAACTAATAAACTAATAAATCGTTGACTCTGATAGCATCATCACTGAGGGGTGACTTGAACCTTAACCCCTTTACCCCTCAGGGTGGTTTGCACGTTAATGACCAGGCCAATTTTTACAATTCTGTCCACTGTCAATTTATGAGGTGATAACTCTGAAACGCTTCAATGCATCTCACTGATTCTGAGATTGTTTTTTTGTGACATATTGTACTTCATGATAGTGGAAACATTTATTCCGTATGACTTGCATTTATTTATGAAAAAAACAGAAATTTGGCGAAAATTTTGCAATTTTAAAACTTTGAATTCTTATGCCCTTAAGTCAAACACTTATGTCAGACAAAACAGTTAATAAATATCATTTCCCACATGTCTACTTTACATCTATCTATCAGCACAATTTTTTAAACAAAATTTACAAAACCATTTTTTTAGGGACCACCTCCTATTTGAAGTGACTTTGAGGGAAATATATGAGAGAAAATACCAAAAGTGACACCATTCTATAAACTGCGCCCCTCAAGATGATCAAAACCACATTTAAGAAGTTTAATAACCCTTCAGATTCTTCACAGGAATTTTCTGAATGTGAAAAAAAAGAACATTTACAATTTTTCACAAAAAAATTAGTTTAGATCACAAATTTTTTATTTTCACAAGGGTAACAGGAAAAAATAGACACTCTCCTGAGCATGCTGATACCCCATATGTGGGGGAAAATTACTGTTTGGGCGCACAGCAGCGCTTGGAAGGGAAAGAGCGCTATATGACTGTTTGAATGCAAAATTTGCTGGAAGAATAAGAGTGCACTATATCGCATTTGGAGAGCGCCTGATGTACCTAAACAGTAAAAATCTCCCACAAGTGACACCATTTTGATAAATAGACCCCTCAGGGAACTTATCTAGATGTATGGTGAGCTGTTGTGAATGTGTTAGAAATGAATTCTGAGCAAAAGCTCC
>VIAB01003981.1:65108-76680 GCA_009801035.1 Oophaga pumilio
TCAACCACTGAGGACTCTCAAGTCTAAATATTTTTCTAGTTTAAGGGAAGGATTCAACTACAACACTGTACATAAGGGTCCAAGAGTGCGGTGATGCTTCCATTTCTCACAACAGGCCCAATTTACTTAATTATTCCCAATGAGAACTAAAAGATCAGACAGCTTTAATGTTGCCAGTCTATCTAGTATGAGGGGAAGAAAATGCAAAATTGCAAGGAGAAATTTTACAAGTAATTAGAAAAAAAAATGTCATGTATTTAGAAACCTTGACATATATGTCTTTATTGTGGGCTTAACTGAACAGTAAACCTTGAAAGTATACTAAACTGCAGAGGAATTACCAATGATTCGATTTTAAATGGTTGGTAGTGTAAAGATGCTGTGGTCACACCAGTACAATCGCGAGCTGAAAAACTGTGAATATGACACATATTTGAAGTTGTCTCTATATTTGAAAGTAAATTAAGTCATACAATTCACCACCCTCTTTCTCTAAAAGGGAAACAATAGCAATGGGTCACTTCACCACTGGTTTTACACCCCCCCAAACCCATCTCCAAATGAATGAAATCCTTCAAGATGGAGCAAGTAACCATATTAACAAATTAAACATTGTCATATTCTCAGCCCTCTTGGCTTTAAAAGGAAGGTGGTAAATAAACTTTAAAAAGGAAAAAAAAATAATTAAAAAACTGACAGGCATGTATGAAACCCATTCACAGGGGGTCAATTTAAGTTGTTTTGCTTTCTTTGAAACTAAATCAGAATTTAAAAAAAAAAAAAAATGGGGAAGGACAAGGGCAACACCAACCGGTGCCCCCCATAAGCACACATTCCATGGAAGTTTGTAAACCCAAGTTTTTTTTTTTCTTTGTGCACAATTTGCCTCAATGTACGCCATAAGGTTTTAGAGAATGCACTATTCCAGAGTCCGAGGCATGATCCACTTGGCAGGGCGTTGATAAAAAGGACAAAACTACTTGAAAACTATGTATCACAGCAGTCAGAATTGTTATTTGTTTGCTATATTTGTGGTCTTTTTCCTTAGTTCAAGTAGCATACAACGTTGGACTGCTGAACTCATGCACACAGCTACCAAAATGGAATGTGGGGAAAGGGACACACGCTATGCACATTGGGTTGCAAAATGATCAGGAAAATCAAGACCTAAAGGGTGATGATATATCAATGCTATTATTCATAAAAACCTTGTTTAGTAATAAAAAAAATTGCTTTGTTTAAATATGAATATTATAGTCTGCTTCTCAGGGTTAGGAAATAAGTCTTTGTATTTGTTTTTCACTTCCGAAAAGCAGATTGTATCTACTACAACTCCATGTCCTGGGCTTCATCTTCCGAGAAGTCAGACATTGAGCTTTCAGATGAGCTATCGCCTGTGCGCTCTTCTTGTTCTTTAAGCGCCTCCTCTGTTGCATATTTCTGGATGTACTCTAAACATTAAAAGAAGAAAAGCAAAGCATTAACTATGGAGCACGCTTTCATGGTCAGTGCATTAAAAAGAAAACTTGTAATGTCGATAAAAACAGGAAATTATTAAAGGGAACCTGTCACCCCCCCCCCCCCCCCCGGGCGTTTTTAAGTACAAGAGCCACCTTCAGCAGCTCTAAGGCAGCAGTCTGAACGTGGCTCTTGTTCACCCATTACCGTGTAGTGATTTACCAATTGCATTAAATTAGTGGCACTCTAGTTGCCTCTTTGTATTTTGGCCTTTGAGGGATCCATGTACCTATAGTGATATTGCTGCTATTTTTGCACCATATACTTATGTACATAATCTTTCCCCACTGATGGGTTTATCTTATTGCTATAGCATATTCATTTGGAGGGACACGGCACGGACTCCACACGCTCAGTAAGTGTTACTTTTAATAAACATTTAGGTGACTTAATTGTGTATAATATGCTATTAATCCAAGTGGCTTATCGACGTGATTGGACACCCATCAGAAATAATGGGTTGTATTGAATTAATGGTATATAGCAGATAGACCACAATCTAAGCAAGCACATAGCACTATCTTGCACATATTAGTCCGGATGCTATACAATTGAGTGTGTTTAAAGCCTTGCATGTCCCTCGCTATCTGAGGTCACTATAGACTATTTTAAATTTATTGTGTATAATTATTGTGTATTGAAAAAAAAATATATTCATTTTTTCAATTTTTTGGTTTGTGCTTTTTCTGTTCACTCTCATGGTTGAGAATGGTGTAACAGATGGGTTTATTGTTTATGTTATGTAAGCACAATACTGCTTGGACCATTGACTGATATCAATTGTACTTTGGCTTGACAAAATATAGGCTATTTGGGTTCAGGGGGACTAAACCCTAATGGGGGGCTTATGTCTTTTCATTGTTTCTAACACATTTTGTGGTGTGATTTTTTTCAGGCTTTTGAATAAATTGTGATAATTTTGCCAATTTTGGTGTTCCCTGGTGTATAGTCTGTCTCTTCCCTTTTCCTTATCTAGTTGTCTTTGACATACTCCAGGTTGATACCCCATTCTCTGTTTATATTGGGTGGTGCCCTCCACCCGTGTTCTATTATGCTGTGGGGTGCCTGCCCTGTTGGAACAGTGCGCGCTGCCCAGGAACTGACATAAAGCTACCGCGCCTGCGTCTTTCTGAGGCACCAGATCCCACCCCGCAGTGTGTTCTGATGTATTCACACTGCGGGGCTGGCAATCTGGCGCCTGTGCAGTTAACAGCTTTAGCTGCGCCGCCTGCCCCCTTCTCCCTCCACTTTCATTTTCTTCCCCTCGGCAGTGTCAGATGAGCTGAGCAGTTCCCTGGCTGGCCGGAGGACAGTTCCAACAGTGCAGGCGCCCCACAGCATGTAACGGCAAGAAAAACAACCGAGGAGGCGGCGCAGAGACGCAGCAGGGGGATGATGGACGGCTGGAAGGAGGATGAGACAGGGGAAGAAGCCATACCTATGGGACTCAATTAAGGCATGGGGACGTATTTATAAAACTCTATATTTCAGCGTTGCTGGGGAGCAGAAACAAAAAAAGAGTCACCGTCACAGACTGCAGCCTTAGTGCTGCTGAATGTGGCATATCCCATAAGGCACCGTGGCAGTGTCACTTGCGTGTCGTTACTACGCATGCGCGGGAATAGCGGTGACGTGCAAGATATAAGATATATAATCTTAATCAACACAAGTCACGACTGGTACAGGAGGAGAGAGGGCTCAATCTACAAGGGATGGGTGAGGATACAGTAGGTAAGAGCAAAGCTGGTCATGCAGCGGTTTGGTGGATCGGTGGTTACTACAGGTTCTAGGCTTGTCGGAAGAGGTAGGTCTTCAGGTTCCTTTTGAAGGTTTCCACGGTAGGCGAGAGTCTGGTATGTTGGGGTAGAGAATTCCAAGCGCGGGAGAAAGCTTGTATGCAATTGTGGGAAGAGGATATAAGTAGAGTAGAGAAGGAGATCTTGTGAGGATCGGAGGTTGCGTGCAGGTAAGTACCGAGAGACGAGGTCACAGATGTATGAAGGAGACAGGTTGTGGATGGCTTTGTATGCTATGGTTAGGGTTTTGAACTGGAGTCTCTGGGTAATGGGGAGCCAGTGAAGGGATTGACAGAGGAGAGGCCAGGGAATAGCGGGGGGACAGGTGTATTAGTCGGGCAGCAGAGTTTAGGATAGATTGGAGGGGCGCAAGAGTGTTAGAGGTGAGGCCACAGAGCAGGAGGGTGCTGCAGTCAAGTCAGGAAATAAGGGCATGCAGTAAAGTTTTTGCAGATTCTTGGTTGAGGAATATACAGATCTAAGAGAGGTTTTTGAGTTGAAGTCAGCAGGAAGTGGAAAGGGCTTGGATATGTGGTTTGAAGGAGAGATCAGAGTCAAAGATTACCCCAAGTCAGCGAGCTTGTGGGACTGGGGAGAGTGAGCAGCCATTTACTTTAATGGACAAAATAGTTGATAATGTGCTGATCAGTGGGTATCCCACCACTGGGACCCACATCAATTGGCAGAATGAGGAAGTTCTATACCTGACCAGGTTAAAAAGTACCATAAAGTCATCAAGTATCCTGTTTATAGGTGATAAAGGCTTTTTCTAGCTAAAAAAGTTAGCACATGAAATGCAGTGTGTTGATCTATGACCATGATTTTTTCTTGTTTTGTTTTCTTGATACATTTATTAATATATCAAATGAATAAGTACTCATTAATATAGACTTACTAGAGCTCTGCACAAGTTCAAGTTGTGCGAGGCTAATTCTATAAATTAGTCAGTAAAAACCAGTTGTGGCTGCAATCATGGCAGGATGTGGTGTTTTGGAGATCTTCCAAGCCAGATGCCAAAATCTATTCATAAGCCATATCAAAACTCCTATAGTTACTAATGCTCCATGGTCAGGGGCTATGCAGTCTCGCCTAATGGAAACTAGGTCATTAAGGTAACTTGCCTAACTGAGCTGGTGCAGTTGGTACCTGCGCCAATGTTTACCCTTTTTCATTATGAGATTTTAAGGAAGAGAGTTGTGAATGTTTTGCCAATTGCTGTTGAAATTGTGTGCTTTTTTGGGTTAAGGTTATACACATTTTATAAAAGATACATAGCCTTCTATTTCTTAGAATTGCCCATTTACCTTTAATTTTCTGTTTGTACTCCTCTGGCCGATGCAGATACATTGCTGCAGCATCTCCATTAAGTGGATCTATTGGATTGGGGTAGGCCAGCAGCTGGGGCAAAAAGGATTCAAATATATTGGTAAGATCTGCAATATTTAGAGAAAAAAAAAAAAAAGTTAGACATGCTGATTATACTTTTCCAGAGTTCAATTTAGTTTCAAAGATTATCAGTGTCTCAAAAATGTCAAAACTGCTTTGTCTGAATCACCGAGCGGCACACCTTGTTTAGGCACACTTCAAAGACAGGTCAGAAGGTATTCAACTGTTGGACGAATAGTACATCATAAATATATAGTGGTGTATATTTACACTATACTACATGGATTACATGAGACAATTCAGTGCTTTAGCATCACACACTTTCTTCTGACCTTGTACTAAGTAAATTTATTTCTAATGGTGCTATTGACATGAAATTCTCAGATGTCGGTAACGAACACGCTTACTGAAATTTATTTATCACTTTGTACAAAAGCCTTGGTTGGTGATGATGGCGTCAAGATACCTCCTGTATGGGGAAATTAGTCGCATGCATTGCTCAGGTGTGATTTTGGCCCATTCTTCAACACAAACACTTTTCAAATACTGATGGTCCAGTGGGCTCCTTCTACGAAAGCTTGCACTTTAGTGCTTTCTACTGGATTCAGGTCAGCTGATTTTCTGGACCATTCCAGAAGCTTCAACCCCTGACATCGGGTGTAATAGTACGCCAATGTCAGACTCTCTCCCTTTGATGTGGGCTTTGGCGCTAAGCCGACATTTTTCCCGGGACATATCAGCTGTTTTGAACAGCTGACATGTGCCCACAATAGCCGCGGGTGGAATATGCGATTTACCCACGGCTATTAACTAGTTAAATGCCGCTGTCAACGGCATTTAATAAGCGCTTCCGGAAAGCACGCCAGAAATACGCTCACTGGTGTGTTGGCATGACAACCTGAGGTTTCCTGGAGACCTCTATGGTTGTCAGTGCCGGCTTGCTATGAGCACCACACAGTGGTCAGCACTCAGCAAGTGAGCAAATCTGCAATATAGAGGCGATCTGCTCATGGCCTCCATGTAGCAGAGCTGATTGGGTAGTGGCAGCTTCTTAAAAATAAAAAAGTTTTAATCACCCCCTCCCCCCTTTCGCCACATTCAAAATAAAATAATAAAAATAGAATTAAACGTACACATTTGATATCGAAATGTACAGGGCTTATCTACAGTATAGAATGCCATCTATAACCTGTCTCCCCCATATGTCTCTGAACTAATCTCCCGATATCTTCCCTCACGTAATCTCTGATCCTCCCAAGACCTCCTTCTCTCCTTCACACTTATTCGCTCCTCAACCAACCGCCTCCAAGACTTCTCCCGAATAGCCCCCATCCTCTGGAATTCTTTGCCCCAACACGTCCGGCTATCAACTACAGTCGGATCCTTCAGACGGAACCTGAAAACCCATCTCTTTAGGAAAGCCTACAGCCTGCAATGACCCTGATGCCTCCTCACCACTATCGGAGATATCGCCTCAACCAATACCGGGACTGCTGCAATCCCCCAACCTGCTGTCTCCTTCCCCACCATCCTGTAGAATGTAAACACGAAAGGGCAGGGTCCTCTCCCCTCTGTATCAGTCTGTGATTGTTAGTTTGCTTACTGTAAGTGATATCTGTAATTTGTATGTAACCCCGTCTCATATACAGCACCATGGAAGCAATGGCGCTATATAAATAAATAATAATAATCCCTGAAAGGCAGTGGACGCAGTTTATAGTGGCCAAAACAGGTGACAGGTTACCTTTAATAGTGTTATGAAGGTGACTGGCCACAGTACTGAAAGTACAGCACTCAGGAGAAAATTAACTATTTCTCCAGGGAGCCGCCAGCTTTCAGTCATGGAGGCGTGCCAACGCGGCTACAGTAATCGCTAAGCATCCTGGAAGCGGCAGCTGTAAGCACATCCCGGCATGGTGAATGAGCCTTGGGTCTGCAGTGCATCAGTGGAGAGCCAGCTGTCAGTTAAAGTGGCGGGGCGTGTTCACAGTATAGCGAGCAACGACTGTAGCAGGGCTAGTGTGCCTGCGTAACTGAAAACTGGCAGCTTGCATGAGAAATAAAGTTCATTTCCTCGCAAGAGCCACATCTTCAGTAGTCGCACTTCCACAGTGCTATTAACCTGCAGATTAGTGTTATTTAACACAAAAGGTTTATTTTAAAGATATGATTCTCTACATTGTATAATGCGCCCATCGAGTTACACCTTTTAAATACCTTCTTTTTTCTTTTTTTTACTAGAAGACACACTTTTTTCCTCCAAAAATGTGGAGGAAAATAGGGGGGGGTGGGGGTTCATCTTATAGTCTGGATGTACCGGCTCTGGATGTGGTGGGGAGGTGGGGGAGCGGCATCGAAAGAGCAGCGGATCACAGGAGGCTGGAGCCAGCGGCTGCGGCTAACTCTTGTGCCCGCTGCTAAAGAGAAATAAATATTCACTGCATTCCACGCCCGTAGGCGTGAAGGGCTATCAATATTAATTTCTCTTTAATAGCATCTTGGTTTGATTGGCCCCATCCTTATGATTGGACCCCACCCCCATCCTGGTATGCAGGGCCCCATCAGAAGAAAAAAAAACAAAAAACACACAATTACACTTACCTACTCGGCGCTCCCCCGCAGCGTCCTGCTCCGATGCCAGCAACTGCTTTATGCTTGTAAGCAACGCATGTCAGGGACGTCATCTGCTGCTCATAAGCAGAGCACAGCTGCTGGAATACTTGCCGGGACTGTGCGCGTAGTGAGTATTCATTGCTTTTTAGTAGTGTGCTTGCAGCCAATGAAAGTAAAGGAGAGGGGAAAAGAATGCGCTGGATACTGGGCTGTGACATGTAAAATCGATAGGCACATTATACAATATAGTGGACCACGTCTTTAAATGTTGGAAAACAAAACAAAAAAATACCTCACCGTACAGAGCTGTCCAGGTTTGATTGATGACATCTAGACACACTGTACCTGATCTGTGGAGAGGCAAATCATTAGAACAATTATTGCACCAAATAGTCATCAAGAGCTCAGGGGACAGTGCTAATAAAGTACACTTATGAGGGACTGTGCTAACAAGTTGGTAATGTCTAATACCAGAGATTACAAGCAGCGAACTGCATAATGCTACTTGTGATCAAATATCAATGGCTACTGCTTAACCAGTGTTCCTCAACTCAAGTTCTCACGACCCCACCAACAAATCATATTTTCAGAATTTCTTTAGTAGTGCATGATCTGTTGGTGGAGCTTGAGGCCAGCATTCATTTCGGCGACTGAAGCTTGTGTGGCCCTACTGCTGTGGTAAATATCCCCCCAACCATAGTTATTTGTACCCTCATGCTTGACATTGCAAAGGCTAAGAGCCCAAATCATCATAGCAATTTCACCATACTTCTGGTATAAATTGCTTGAAGCATCCACACAAGTTTCTCCCGGTTCTGCCAAAATGAATAGATCTGTGTTGGGATGAAAGCGTATGCATGGAGGTGCGGGGACAGACAAAAGGAATAGAGCTGGGTTGGGATGGAAGCGAGGCTGGGGGAGTGACACCACAGCTCATCTAGTACAAGATGTTCCTTACAACAGAAATCTTACTACAGTCATCGACTGAAGTAAGATGTGTTGTGGGGCATGATACTGGTCAAATGCACCTGATTCATTAAGAGGCATGACTCCACCCAGCTCGCTCATCAAGACCGGCGTGAATATCGTCAGTCCTGATGAATTGAGGCCTGTATGTTTTTTAGCATCATATTACTACATAGTGGCTGGATGGTACAGTGTACCTGCACGGAATGCTTTAAACTCAGACTTCAGAGATGAAATCTTAAAGAAACATTGAAGAAATTTCTTATTTCTTTTAAACAGTATAAATCTGTGTGTATGCAATGAAAGTGCAATAAAATACATACCGATTGGTTTCCTCTGCTCACTCATGTGACGACTATTCCTCACACTAGGGTTTAGGTGTGAACCTGTAGTTGGCTTCACAATATAAGTCTATGGAGTTTCTGAACGAGGCTTCATGACTGAGCTTTTATTGTAAAAATGACTTCTATCTCACACCTCAACCCTAGCGTAATCCAACAAGATGGAATTACAGTCAGGTGAGTGAGAAGAGGACCAAAGCTGGAAGCTGTGGGATGGCTATTGACAAGCATTTGATTGCCAATAATCCATTTCTTGGGAGTGCTCCTTTAATGTGAATGTAGCTCATGGCTGCACTAAAGGGTGTAAATAACTGGCATGTTACAGAAATAAACAGATCCTATTTGACTTCAATTATATGCATTAATTACAAAGGAAGTTTGATTATAAAATAAAGCTCTCCATATACAGCAATGATAATTTTTATTCAGAAGTTTTGTCATAATGTATTTAGACTATAGAAATTTCAAGGGCAACTTACGCTTCATCAATGTTGGGGTGAAATATTTTGTTCATAAATCCTAAAAAGAAAAAGGCAAAACATTTAAGAACCCTAGATTTGGCAAAATGGATACCGCCTTCACAGTTAAAAATGGTATGTAATATCTGGACGCTGAACATTTGCTGCAGCAAAGATTTGTGCATGACCTTCACACAGCTTTTGCTTTTTGGTGTGGTATAGTGTAGGTCAAACTTCCAGATTTTTTTTTTTTAAATAAAACGGTATAAAAAGTTGATATCTAACAAAATGCTACGCTTTGAATCAAAACTGCATGAACTTGCCCATGACTTGGTCACAATGTGACAAGTGTAGCTTTTAGATAATATATCGAGAAATACTATTTTTTTTATTTTATAGTTCATTTGTTTAACCATGTCAAAAAATGTGAAAATAGTCTTAAGAGTGATAGAGTTGAAGGGGGTTCTCCATAAAGCTTAGCTTAAAGGGGCTGTCCACTACGTGGATAACCCCTTCTCATTTTCATACCCCACACTTGATCCAGATAAAATAAAGCCTATACTCCCATCTCGACGCTCGCTCTTGTGTGGTTGTTGTGACATGTGACCTTGGCGCCCAATCAGCATTGGCATCATTGTCCTTGCCATCTGTCAAATTGAACATAAAGATGAAGTCAGGTCAGCTGCAGCCCGGAATTCCTTGTCATGTTCAATATGTCCGAAGGCGGGGACAGTGATGCCAACGCTGATTTGGTGCTGGCGTCATGTGTTGCATCAACCAAACTAAAGCCCCGGCGAAAGCGCAATTGTAGAAACACCGCAGGAATGGCACCAGCACGGGAGTATAACCTTTTATTTTATTGGGGCCAAGCGTGGGGTATGAGAAGGAGCTGTCCAACTTCATTAACCTTAGGTTTGATCATTACCATTTTTATTAGTGGGAATATGGCCATGACATTTCTGCAAGCAAAGCAGTCCTGTCATTGCTTACATGACAACATTTGAGACACAAAGATGATCATTACAAAACAAAGGTCAAGATACAGTACCAGGCACAGCGGTTCATGCCAAAGAACCAAAACCACTGCATTGTGATGATCAACTTGAGTCTCAGATTTTATTCCACCTAAAAAGCATTGAAGGCTGATCCTTTGGATAAGACCTAAATGTCACGGTTTTGAGGAATACCTTAAATAGAGTCACACAGACAGATGAAGAGGTAAAAAGGAGTCTAAAAAATATGGGACAATTTTAAAAAATATTTTATACATATGCAAACACATTATGTATAACCTTGTAAAAGGCTTCATTGTCCAAAGATAAAATGTTTGCATTGTAGATCTCACAGCATCTGTGGGTCTATGCCAGATTCCACTCCCCCCAACACCAACTTGTCATTTTGTGGTCTGCTATTTTTTTCCTTTATCAAGCTTCTTCCACTTTCTAAGATCCTGTTCAAACTGGGCTTCTGCAGTGCTTCCAAATCCCCCAAAAAACAGGATGCAGACAAACCGCAAAATGGGGCCATAGAACACAAGGAGGTGAACTCCGTTGAAACAAACGGACACTTTTAGAGAAAAAAACAAACAAACAAAACAATCTGATTTCATTTGTATTCCATTGTATTATATGGCCCATCAGCGGGTCGTCTGAATCCCATTTTTAGGGCGATTCAGACGGAACACCCGAATGATCTGCAGAAACCCGATGTGAACGAGGCCTTAGGCTACATTCACACTTCGATACTTGGGGCAGTTCGTTTTGATTTCCAAATACTTTTACAAAAGCCTAAGTCTGATATGAACAGAAATACTTTTATGGAGAGATCTGAAGCTTTCAAATTTTGAGCCCACTTCTAGCTCGGACTTAAAAATATTGACGCAAAATGCAACAGTGTGAATTAAGCCTTATTTTCTCTTTTCAGAGGGAAGGTAGGTCCTGAAAGCCCAGAACCAAGAGTGGCAAGTTATTGTATTGCAGGTAGAAGGCTTCCTGCAGGAAACCTTTGAAAGAGGTTGCTTTGATGAGGCATTTGGAAATACTCTAAATACCTAAATCGTTTATTTAGCCCCTTCTTCAAATCACCCAATGGCACAATGCCAAAAGCCTGTTAATTTACATGCTGCCTTTGATGGCACTGCACGTTCCTGCACAAAGCAGCATCAATAGGATCAGACGCACACTGGCAGCCCAATAATATGTTATACTAGGAATAATCATATTAAGCGCAGTGACTGCAGAAGGGCTGATCGTTCATTTCTCTGTTTGCTAAGGAATCCATTATGTCAGCAATTACGTCACAGGTATTCCCTGTGTAGAGGGGATTCAGAGACATGCAGGGGACAATCTGACTGTACAAATAACAGTGACCAAATGAGCAAGAACCATTAGATCAGTGGACCTGCATATGGGCACAGCAGAAAAGATGGCACAGATGGAACCTATCGCAGTAGTGTATGTATACACTGTGTTCCAAATTATTATGGAAATAATAT
>VIAB01003982.1:0-18084 GCA_009801035.1 Oophaga pumilio
AGAGTTGTTAGATGGTTAGTGTAGTACAGTGGTAGGACACAAGGACATTGAGCACATCCAGTGTAGTGAAGACTTGTAGTACACCAAGGGGTTAAGTGGGTGAAGTGTTGGTCGGGAATTTGTGTGAGGGACTTCCTAGATAGAGTTAGTCAGGGTGGACCCTGCTACTGTGAGGACGTCCATGATCACGGGCTGTTCAACCGACACACAAGAAGTAAGGTCTGTGGAGGGTACCAGCAACCGTAATGAAGCCGGTGAAGGAATCACCGTGGGAACGTTAGCCAGAGTCTTTGGGCTGAAGAATCAGTATTGGAAGAACCACTGTGAGAACGCTCAGTAGAAGTGTGCGTGCTGAAGCAAGCAGCGAGTGGGCCACCAGCGAGTACGCGGGCAAGATAACCAAAAGGGGGTGGACGACCTAGTAGATGTGTATTAACATGACTGGATTGAAGTGTCTCCAGGGAAAGAGATCGAAGTGCCGTTTTCACCGGGCTCCTCGTCCCGATTTTAGGGTCTGTGCACACGTTTCGGATTCCGCAGCCGCGTTGTACAGTACCATTATAACCTATGTAAAAAAAATGTGCACATGCTGCGGATTTTTCCGCGCGGATTTGAATCCACAGCATGTCAATACTTTGTGCGGAATCTGCAGCGGTTTTACACTTGCTCCATTATAGAAATCCGCACAAAAACCGCAGAAAATCCGCTGTAAATCCGCACCAAATCCACATGTAAAACGCAACGTTTGCACTCACCCTTAAAGTGTTAATATATGTGCATTTTTTCCAAACGATATAAATAGATGAAAAAAACAGTTTATAAAAAAAACTTGAGAACAGTTAAACAAAATACATTAAAATATATACATAGAACATGTGTCATTTTACATTTATTTTGCCATAAAATACTAAAATGCAAGCATGCTTCCCAAAGCAACAGAACTTCCTTGGAAAAAAAAAACTTTTTATTTACTTTAGTTTCTTAATAACCTTCTATCATTCGCTGTGACAGTGGGATCACTTCCAGAAGTTAATGGAGACAAGAGAGAAGAAATATAGAGCTCTATCTACCATGGACATACGACAGCCTGGTCTGTGCCAGGCAAAATTACATCTCACCGGGGAGCCGTAAAGATACATTGGGATGCATATCTAAACCTAGAAGTGGTGGAATCAAGTAAGTGGAGAGAAAACAAAATCTATCATGATAAAGATGAGAGAAAAGAGGTCCCAAGAAAAAAAATAGGCCAATATCCAGTGAAGCAAAACTAATCAAACTAAACATTTAAGCGCTGAAATTTATACTTACAAGAAATAATGTAATTTTCAATTAATGTGCATAATTTAGAGACTTCCCAGGAGTCACAAAATTAGGACGCCGCTCTGAGTTGTGGCAAAATTTTACGACTCTTCAAAGTTTTTCCGCCAGAATTCTAACGTAAAAGCTTTGATGCATCGGACCACAAATGTTAAAATCCATATGATATATTTTGTATTGCACTATTCCTGCTAAGTACCTCTACTCCAGAAAGAAGAAAGCAATATTTCCAGCGCAACCTTCAAGTAGCTAAACTGTAAGTTAATATCCAACCCACTTGACACCCTTGAAACATTACTAGGAATATCGGCCAAACTAGAACTTCTGGACGGTTGGCAACCATGAAGAGGGGGATAGCAATGGAGCAGCAGGGGGTCAGTAAGGCCCATATTTATATAAAGCAAACCAAGGAAGGAAAAAAAGTAAGCCTGGAAAACCTCTTAAAAGATACTGTGAACATGACTAAGGATATTAGATAAGCCAGACACACCCATCTGTAGACTGCCGTTTCAGGGTATGTGCACACGTTGCAAATTAGCCTGCGGAATTTTCTGCACAGAATCCGCACCTCTTAACAGAAAACGCAGGTGCGTTTTTGATGCCGATTTGATGCGTTTTTTTTCAAGCGGATTTGTATGCGTTTTTGTAAGCTAAATAAAGATATATTATTAAACAAAAAAAAAAAAAGATTTGTGATGTCATTTCTTATCCAATCTCTTCTTTTACATTTGTCCAACCCATACTCCATTACACACAGATAGATAGATAGATAGATAGATAGATAGATAGATAGATAGATAGATAGATAGATAGATAGATAGATAGATAGATAGGGGATATACTGTATATGTGATAGATAGAGGATATACTGTATATGAGATAGATAGATAGATAGATAGATAGATAGATAGATAGATAGATAGATAGATAGATAGATAGATAGATAGATAGATAGATAGATAGATATGGGATATATATGTGATAGATAGATAGATGGATAGATGACAGATAGAAGATTGATGATTGATAGATAGATGACAGATAGAAGATTGATGATTGATAGATAGATGACAGATAGAAGATTGATAATAGATAAATAGATAGACATGGGATATATATGTGATAGATAGATAGGATAGATAGATCGATAGATCGATAGATAGATAGATAGATAGATAGATCGATCGATCGATATGGGATATATATGTGATAGATAGATAGGATGGATAGATAGATATGTGATAGATAGATGGATAGATGATAGATAAATAGATAGATAGATATGGGATAGATGGATAGATAGATAGATAGATAGATAGATAGATAGATAGATAGATAGATAGATAAAATGGTACATAAATAGTTAAACACACACACAAAATCTTCACGCAATATCTTTAAAGAAAAAAAAAATGGGAAAAAAATGGCGTGGGCTCCCGCGCAATTTCCTGCGCCAGAGGGGGAAAGCCGACGGCCGGGGCCAATATTTGTAGCCTGGGAAGGGGTTAATACCCATGGATCTTCCCAGGCTATGAATATCATCCCGCAGCTAGCCTTCACTGGCTATTGAAATAGGGAGACCCCTCCAAAAAAAAAGGATGTGGGGTCCCCCTATAATTTATAGCCAGAAAGGCTACGCAGACAGCTGCGGGCTGATATTCATAGCCTAGGAAGGAGCCATGGGTATTGGCGCCCCCCTGGCTAAAAATACCAGCACCCAGCTACCCCAGAATTGGCGCATACGAGCCCCTCTCTTCCCACTGCCGTGTATTGGTGGCATATGGAGTAATAAGGGGTTAATGTCACCTTGCTATTGTAAGGTGACATTAAGCCAGGTTAATAATGGAGAGGCGTCAATATGATGCCTATCCATTATTAATCTTATAGTTTGAAAGGGTTAAAAAAACAGATACACATAAGAATAAAGTATTTTAATGAAATAAAACACAACACGGTTTGTCATCTTTATTGCATGCCCAATCCATGCGACGCTCTCGGTCTCCTATAATAAAAAGTAAAAAAATAAACCAACCACATACTCCCTGTCCATCGCAGTCCAATTAATAACGAGTGTCCCACGACGATTTCCCCTATAGAACAGTGACATCAGGTGAGGTCACTGCTCTATAGGGCCTCCCAGTGATGCGCTGACAGGAGACAATGGCTCCTGCAGTGCATCACTGATGTTACCGGAGTTCAGGCTCTCATTTTCTGGCAATGCTGCGTGGGAATTTTCTCACCCAGCATTGCTGGTGAGAGAATGAACTTAAGTGACCACACTCTCTCCCGGCGGCGGAGGGATATACACCGCGGAGGATCACCTTCGCTGTCAGTGCATCGCGGGGCGCTGTAGAGCATTGACATCACTCGATGTCAGTATTCTACACCAGAGATCGTCGTGGGACACTCGTTAATAACTGGACTATGGCGGAAAGGTAAGTATAGGTTGTTTTTTTATTTTATTTTTATTAAAGGAGACGAGGGCGTCGGGGACTAGGTGATTGGTGAGAATGTACTCTATGTTATGTGTTGTATGTTATATGTATGTTCTGTATGTTATATGTAATGTATGTTCCGTATGTTTTTTTTACATTCAACACATTAGCTGGATGATGGGACTACTACTGTCAAATCATTGGCTAATGTGTCACTCACTGTCACTGTAGCAGGCATACACAAACACAGCCCCGGCAACCTCCGGACAGACCCGCAGTCCCCCGCACAGCCCCGGCAGACCCCCGGACAGCCCCGGCAACACATAGCCCGGCACACACTATACACGCACAGACACAGTCACCGCCCACACACTATACACGCACACAGTCACCGCCTACACACGTCCCTCCTCCCGATCTGCAGCGTTTCATTTGCAGCAAAACCGCAGATCTTTTTTACACCTGCTGTTTTGCTGCGGATGTGCCCGACTTAATGCAAGTCAATGGGTGCAGAAACGCTGAAGTTCCGCACAAAGAATTGACATGCTGCGGAAAATAAAACGCTGTGAATCCGCGCATTTTTTCCGCAGGATGTGCACAACAAACCTGCATTTCCCATAGATTTACATTGGCTGTGCACTACACTGCGGATCTGATGTGTTTCCGCGCATCCAGAAAAGCTGCGGAAACGCATCTAAAACCGCAACGTGTGCACATACCCTCAGAGTTCTTGCTCCTCATCAGTACAGCGCAGGATATTGTTTGTCTAGATGAGATGTTGTACCAGTCTTGCAAAATCTAGTCCTTGATGACTGAATAGAATGAATAGAACAATCTCCAATGTTTTTTTTTTCTTACTGACAGAAATTAAAAGTGACCCATCTTTCAGGGTGACTGCAGCGACCTGCTTTTCTTCAGAGATCTTAGCTTGAGCAAAATTAGGAGTGTAGCAACGATTATTGCATGTGAGAAAACAGGGTGACGTTACAGCAGATCTTTGATTGGCTGAATACACTCATGTGAGCACACCTGACAAATTATATTTAAGTGATCCATGAGTATAAGTGCTGTAGGTCCCTGACTCTCACCTGTAGGCACCTTCGCTGAAATACAAGGAGCAATGACACTATTCTAGTGAAATACAATTAACCCTATCTGAGACCACTGGTGAGATCACAGTGCCCTGGAAGGTCATATAATGCAGGTGAATAAAAAGGCAGCACCAGCAAAAGCATTGAATGAAATACATAATATACGAGACATCATCCAAGGGTTTCATATAGCCTACTCCTTATTCATTTTTACAGCTGAATAGCTCCTAAGAGCAGGAGAATACCTCACATTTTACAATATGGCGTATTTCAATGTCTCACCTCTGAGTTTATAGACTTCTCCACTGGCAGAAGATAGAACTATCATGTAGGGGGCCTCATCGCTCATTGAAATCACAGACCCAGCAAGAGACAAAAATCCTCGCGGCTTCTGAGTTTTGCTTGCCTCAGTGACAAAATATTGCAGAATTCCAGAGTCAAAGTCCAATATAAAGTATCTGTAAAACCAGAAAGAACATTATTCTATATCAGTAATAAACTAGTAATGCTGAAACAAGTGAAAGCACATTATATTAAGCAAGTAGAATCCCAAAGAGACCCTTCAGTCAAAAGTGAAAATTTTACTATGCATGGCAAAATACTATTGGGCTGAGTCATCAATGCTTTTATGCCACAAAAGTGGTGTAAATGATTTAAAGAGTCACAAAAGTTTTGCACACAGCAGAACTGCGTAAATAGTGTGACTTTTGGCGCTTTCACGCTGCTTTGGATCAGATCTGCCAAAATAACAGAGCAGTGGTGGAGCATGGGGGATGGGATGTAGTCACACCTGCATGGCTAAGTCACATGACAGCAGGTTTACTAGTCCTCTAGTGATAATCTCCTGCTGATAAAACTGTGATGTTATCAAACTACAGCAAAAAGCCCAGTAAGTGACACACTGCTGGAATCAGAGTCTCTGTTTCTTCATTATGCGGCTCTCTTAGGTTAGCAAAAACTTGGTAATAAATTTCCTTTAAAAAACTTGGTCGATCTTATTCCAGAGTACAGTTCAGCGACTCTGGCATGCAAAATTACAACTCTTGATAAATCAGTGCCTTAAAGTTGAGTCAGCAGTCAATATTCATTACTGGTGTTAGTTTATATCACACTATCTGGTGTTGCCAGATAAACTATGGATAGAGGATAACTTGTGACTTTGGGAAAATCAGTTTAAAAAGATCAAGAAATAAGTAATAATACATATTACATTTTATTAAATATAGGTCCCGAATATAAACCTATTTGGTAACATTAGGACCGTAACAACGCGTGCTGCAAATAAAATAGAAACACATAATATTCCGTCAAAAGTAATATCAAAAGTAAAGGAAATGAAAAAACATAAAAGCAACAAAGCTTCTTACAGCCAAGTCACACAAATGTTTATTTATTTTTTTTATTTTAAAATGTATGACTTCCGGAAGGCAAAAAGCAAGAATCTAAAAAATGAATTTCAAAATTGGGCTGGTCCTCAGGGGGGTTCAAATCAGAGTAACTATATCTCTCACACATTTTCATATCATGCCGATTTCATTGTCTTTTTTTGTTCCCTGCGTTTGTATTTTTTGTGCAGTATGTAGGATTTAAGAAAAGCAAGCCCGTCATATCTGTATCAGGTTTTATTTTTACTTTTGACAAACCATTAAAACTTTAGAATTCTTCTCTAAAGCTGCCTGAGGTATGTCGAGATGTTCTCACACAAATGGCCTTTTTCCTTGTACTTTAGATTTGGAATAATGGTAAAAAGGGTCTTGACAAGGCTCTCGCCTTCACACTCTGGCACAACCGCGGAATGAAAGCCTATCATGAGCATTACCTTGTCATGGTTAGTTGAACAAGCAAAGAAAATGTACCTTCACAATATCGATTGCACCATCAGGAGAAAAGGCAGGCAATCAGGAAGGAGAGCACTGGTTGTAATGTTAATTCTGGGTCTATGCAGGTAATCAGACACTTATTCAAGAAGAACTAAAATGGAAATGGAGGGATGAAAGCCTCTTACAATATCAATGGGATCGTTTCATATTGTTACATCCCAGTGCTCCTGTGAACCCGTAGAGATTAAACTTGAAATATCAGCAGCTATCACTGCGGCTCCCGTGGGGCAAGTCAACATTTGTAGACTTTAGTAATGTAAATGTGAATTTCTTTCTACTGCTTTTTTTCTGCAGGTGTCCACACCACACAACGCAATGACAATCTTCTATGATTATGGGGCGTTTGCTGCGTTTCCCCCCTTATTTGATATGATTTTTGGGGGAGATATGAAGTCGCGTTTTTAACGTTATTTTTTAATAGTGCAGAAAAGCTTTGATTCTGTGCTTAAAAATACAAACAGAATTTTTTTTCTTCATGAATTTTTTTCTTCATATGCTTTTTTCAGAATAAGCCTGTAGAGAAAAAATGCACCAAAAACCGCGGAGTTCAGCAGAGTCTTCAGACCACAGAGAGCGGAGATTTCATGGAATCGCATCCACTTAGCTTTGAAATTTAGACCGTGTTCACATGTAGCGTAAATGCTCCGTATTTTCTGCTTTTTTTTTTGCAGAAAAATTCTGCTGTGTAACTGTCCAAGGAAAATGGATGTGATTTCATGAAACTGTGCCCGCTATTAGAATTCAACAAACAGTATTTTACATTTTGTAAAAGTTAGTATTTATCTATATGCTTGCCTCTTCACCTGTTTCTACAAGTTTTCTTCCGTTCCATTTTCTTTCTTTGACTTTCCCATTTCTATTCTTCCCCTTCTATCTCTTAAATGTTTTATATATCAGATATCTTATGTGTATCATAACCCCTTTCCCTTGTCGATCAGGTACATACCAATATTTTTAATTTTCCTTCTCTTTAATTCTTTCTTTTTCAGATTTTCTTTAAGAAATCATATATTTCCTTCCATCATCTCATCCTTAACCCTTTCTATCCTTTATTTTGCCTATATCTTTCATCCCATTAAATGTCGCTTTTTTGCTTTTATTTTTCTCATTTGTGTACTTATAATATGTCTTCCCTTTTTCTTTACCCCAATTATGTAAAAAATCCTTACTAAAAAAGGCGCCTGCTGTGCGCCCAAGGACGCTGCTGAACTGAGCGGTTTTGGCGCTTTTGTTTTTTTCTTGTCTTCTATGTGGAGTAAATGCAGTTACTTTATTAAGTGCAGAATCAAAGCTTTCCTATACTATAAAAAAACACATTAAAAATGCGGCTTCACATCTGCACCAGAAACACATCAAGATAAAGATGAGAAGGTTCTGGCAGCTGTGATTGTGAATGAAAAAAAAACAAAAAATAAATCCTCAGGTCCCAACTAGAGATGAGCAGGACACACAGATGACGTCACACCAGCCCTGGATAATCAAAGCAGCGCCGGGGATGAATAAAGGTTAGAGATTAGTGGCCTCCTGTCCTGTCGCCAGCTACCACTGACCTGGATGCTGGACCAGAGACCCATGAGTCCATCTGCTCATCTCCAGTCCCAACTCTTCCAGGTACAGTGGCAGTCCTGGATTTGGTACTACACCCTGCAGTCTGAGGCGTCTGCTGAATTTCTCTTATTACCACCGCCCCTCTGACATCTCGTCCTGCCATTGTAGAATGAAATGGTAAATAGGTGTGTATTGTGGTGTGGCCAGAGGCGTGACCAAAATGTGCCACGGAAGGCTATCCCTCTTACATTTCTTCAAAAGTTGAGAGGTAGGCTATAACACTAGAGATTTACATTATTTGCTGGCTCTTTAACCCCTTAACAACCGCCGATATGCCTTTTAACGGCGGCAGTTAAGGGTACTTATTCCTCAGCGCTGCTTTTTAACGGCGCAGACAAATAAGGTTATAGCGCCCGCCTCCCCAGCGTCGGAAAATCTCCGGGGTCTCGGTTACCAGGGGTAGCCGAGATCCCAGAGAACATGATTCGGGTCTGGTTTTACATACCCCACTGTTGCAATAACTGTTATTGACGGAATAACAGCGGCCACAAAACAAAAGTCCGATTTCCTATTTATTTCCATTTCTGCTGATATTATCTAGCACATCAGAGAGAGAAATGAGGTCCCCCGAGCTCCCCCAGTACCTCTGGTGTCGCCCGCTCCCTCTGGCTGTGTTCCCCGGCGTATTCTTCCGGGAAGAAAAAGGAGGGTGCATGCGCAGTGCTTCCCTCGAGATCTGCCGGCCGGCACCAGGAAAATTTTTCCTACTGGTTCAGTGATCAAAATAAAGAAAAGTAAATCAAACTCCCCTTTATCACCCCCTTAGTTAGATAAAAATAATAAAATAAACAAATGTACTTATTTCCATTAGGGTTAGGGTTGGGGCTAGGGTTAGGATTAGAGCTAGGGTTGGGGCTAGAGCTAGGGTTGGGGCTAGGGTTGGTTCTAGGTTTAGGTTTGTGATTAGGGTGATGGTTAGGGTTGGGATTAGGGTTAGGGCTGTGTTAGGGTTGGAGTTAGAATTGGGGGGGTTTCCACTATTTAGGTACTTCAGGGAGTCTCCAATCGCGACATGGCGCCCGCCATTGATTACAGCCAATTTTGAGCTCAAAAAGTCAAAAGGTGCTCTCTCCCTTCTGAGCCCTACCATGCGCCCAAACAGTGTCTTTTCCCCACATATGGTCCACATTTTGTGGTCCATTTTCTCCGGATACTCTTGCAAAAATAAAAAAGGTTGGTTCTAAAGTAATTTTTTTGTGAGAAAAAAGTAAAATGTTAATTTTTTTCTTCCACACTGCTTTAGTTCTCGTGAAGCACCTAAAGGGTTAATAAACTTCTTGAATGTGGTTTTGTGCACCTTGAGGGGTGCAGTTTTTAGAATGGTGTCACTTTTGGGTATTTTCTGTCATATTGACCCCCCAAACTCACTTTAAATGTGAGGTGGTCCCTAAAAAAATGGTTTTGAAAATTTTGTTGTAAAAATAAGAAATCGCTGGTGATCTTTTAAGGGTGAGTTTCCACGATCAGGATTCCTTCAGGAAATGCTGCGTGTTTGGCGCTGTGCGTTGGCGCAGCGCCAAACACGCAGCGTCCAGATGTTACAGCATAGTGGAGGGGATTTAAAGAAATCCCGTCTCCACTATGCGTAACAACACGCAGGCGGAAGACCTGCGTTTACGGACATGCGGCGCGTCTTTTCAGACCGCAGCATGTCCTAGCGTATTGCGGCGACGCTGCGTCGCCGCAACGGAATTTAACACAGGGCTATGTAGCCCTGCGTTCTTTCCGGAGGTGTTCCGGAGGTGTCCTGAACACCTCCGGAAAGAGCGCGCGTCAAAAAGGGGGCGGGGCTTAGGACGGAGCGGAATTTCCGCTCCGTCAAATGCGCTGTGGTTCCGGACCGTGGAACCACAGCCTAACACATAACTTCCTAACAAAAAAATATGTTTCCAAAATTATGCTGATGTAAAGTAGACATGTGGGAAATGTTATTTATTAACTATTTTGTGTGATATGACTCTCTGATTTGAGTACAAAAATGAAAAGTTGGAAAATTGCAAAATTTTAACAAATTTCCCCAAATTTTTTATTTTTTTTCATAAATAAACGCAAGTCATATCAAAGAAATTTTATCACTAAAATGAAGTACAATATGTCATGAAAAAACAAACTTAGAATCAGTGGGATCCATTGAAGCGTTCCAGAGCTATAACCTCAAAGTGACAGAGGTTAGAATTGTAAAAATAGGTTTGGTCATTAAGTACAAAATTGGCTCTGTCACTAAGGGGTTAAGAGTATGTTCACATTGCATCTTTTACTATCAAGTTTTAAAGCAAAAGACGCTTCAGGGATCAATCTTTTTTCTTAGGAGTTTTGAAAATGTAGGCCTCAATTCATCAAAGTGTTCAAGCCAGAAATCTAGAGTAAAACACTTTGAAACACTGCAACATTTTGCAGCACTTGGGCGTTTTCACAACAGTTTTCCTCACCTGTGCAAAAATAGGTGGAGCTGGGGCGAGACAGGTGTGGCGACATGCTCGCTCCTGATTCATGACAAGCGATGATGTACCATACACCATAAATCTTACTAAAGTCTCTGGCTGGAGTAAGATTTACCTTCTGAAATGCAACGTGCTGCGGAATATGTTGGCGCTATAGAAATAAGAATTATTACTACTATTATTATCCTAATAAATCAGGGACTGTGATGTGAACAACACCGATCTTGAGGAATCTAGGCCTGAAATCATCTTTTTTTTATATATTTCTTGGATGTTTCTTGAGATTTCTTTTTTGCTGTCTTTTTTTATTTAGCATTCCCAGTGATTTCTACTATAAAGTACTGAACGCCTTCCTAGCAAAATACGCCCGAAGAATGGAAGTTACTTTTTTTCAACTCTTGGTGCCTTTTGAAAACCTGAGGGTTTAAAAGAGGCCCAATAATTTGAACATATAGTTTCATACTTTTCAAGGTTGAAGGTAGACTTAAAGGAGTATTCCCATCTTCAAGATCCCATCCCAATACATAGTAGGTTTATTAAAAATAATAATAATAGCAAATGATTCCAATTATAAATGTAGTAAAGTTCTTTTGATTCGCTGTCTCTTTCATCATGTGCAGGCACTGCAGGACCTTAGGTATCCATAGTTATGACTAGAGCTGAGAGAACCTTTCAAGGTTTGGTTCGGTTCACATCCCGATGTTCGCCAAACATACCTGAACCCCATTAAATTCAATGGGAGGCAAAACTAAACACATAAACAACTTAAGAGGGGGGGTAAAAAGCTTCTCAAACAGCTCAAATTAGGGACAGACTCCAGGAAAAGTGGAATCATTTGACCCAGAGTACAAATCGTATAATTGCGCAGAATGGATGCATGGCACAAGGCTTGAACCAGCATTTCTAGACGAAACATTGACCAGTAACAGATGTATGAGTGACAGGTGCAGGCCTGGTGCTCTGAGAACTCTGCCAAATTCAGGCAACACACATGAAGGAGACCCAAATAGGAGTCCAAACAATTCCAAAAATTAGGGGCAGACCAGAGGAAATGTGACATCAATTGACCCACAGTAGAAATTTGATAATGGCACAGAAGAAGTCAAACATGGGCCATGCACGATGTATCAGGGTCTATTCCTGCATTTATAGCTATGATTTGAAGTTCTAATTAAGGCAGGGTGGGTGAGGGAGCGGTGTAAGCCTGCTTTGCTGGGAGCCCTGATACCTTATGCAACAGCTTAAACTGGATTTTTGCTCAGCCACACTCAGGTGGCACAAATATCAGCTTGGAAGACCATAAACGTTATCAAAATTTAAGGATAGTAACACAGCTAATTGACTGAAAATAAGTGCAGGACTGTCGGTCTGGGAGCCCTACTGATACAGGCAACACATATGAAGGAGACCCAACTTGAGTGAGCCCTGGCTGTGTAGTACAGAGATGGGGGAGATTATCTCTGCACTGTTGGCACATGTTTCTCATTAAGGGAGAAGATGAGGGCACAGGAAGAGGCCTTAGAGGAGGTCAAATAGCCAGAAGCAGTAGAGGAAGTGTTAGGTACAGAGGTTTGTCCCACAAGCCTTGGGGATTCCAAGACTTGTGGAGCAGACCTTGCCCGCCTGACCCCACAGCAAGGGTCACCCAGTGCCCCTGCCCATGTTTGCTCGTCCAGATGTCAGTGGTAAAATGCAGCCTGGCATACAGATTTTTTTTCAAGGAACAGGTGTTGTCTGTGACATGCTGGTGTGGCGCAGGAACAGCTTTCGTAATGGCGACTGGGCAACTGGTACTGGGGGACTGCGACGGCCATCAGCTTTCAGAACAGTTTGTATCCATCAGGTAGAAAGGCAGCATTTCCATGGCCAAAAGATTGGAGATGGTGGCGTTCAAGCTCTTATCTTTTGCATGTGTAGGAGGAAACATTCTTTTAAGTAACCACAACTGCGGGACCAAGGACTGGCTGCTGGGCTGAGAGAGGATGGAGTAGGGTGGAGTAGGGTGAAAGGGGAGATGTTATGTTGGATTCAGAAAGATGTGGTGTGCTCAGTGAAACAGAAACAGCGCTAAAATGTGGACTAACGGGCTTCGCCATCCACCGGCCGTCCCATCAACCACATCTGCTGCTTCTTCCTCCTCAGTCACCATGGCAAGTGTTCTCACACAGATCTCTGGCCACAGAACCTCCACTTCTTTACCCCCCACAGTCGTTGTGAGCAGACTTTCCTTATTTCCCCTTTCCGTTTTTAGAATGTTTTACTATGGGGCAGCTCAGATCTGCGATTATTTTCTCATGCTGATTTGGCATGAGAGAACAATCGCAGCATGCTGCGATTGGCAGCGAGACTCAGCTCACTCCCACCCATACAAGTCTATGGGTGCAAGTGAAACATCTGACTGCACTCGGACATCACCCCAGTGCAGTGTGATTCCCGCCAACGCCAGCAGCAGAGATGGAGAAATTACTTTCTCCGTCTCCTCCGCAGCTGTGCTCTGATCCTGTCATGTGAGAGGATCGGAGCGCAGAGCACTGAAACTCGGCTCACTCACACCCATACAAGTCTATGGGTGGAAGTGAAACATCTGACTGCACTCGGATATAACCCCAGTGCAGTGTGATTCCCGCCGACGCCAGCAGCAGAGGGATGGAGAAATTACTTTTTCTGTCTCCTCCGCAGCTGTGCTCTGATCCTGTCATGTGAGAGGATCGGAGCACAGAGCACTGAAACTCGGCTCACACTCGCAGCAGAGCAGGAACAGAGGGTCATTAGCATATCGCATCCGATGCCTTTCGCTGGTGTGACTCCGGCCTCAGGAAGAGCAGCACCGTCTGGATTGTCAGTCTGGATGTAGAAATGATAAGGGATTGTATAATGCTATTTGAACTGCTGCAGGATGTCTTCATTCTCATTGAAATGTCAAGTGCCTGCACCACTGCTTTCTGCATATTTTAAGACAATTCCTACAGATGAAATGTAAAAGCTGTTGCAAATTCAGACAGGAAATGGCAGGAAATGTCTTTGTCAATCTTTGTGCCTCAGATGAGATGTTCTACTGTGAATACTGAGCCGTAAACATATACACTATATGGCTGATTATTATGGGAGCTTATTTATTTCTGCTGGAAGCAATGGAATACATTGCAGCTATAGGTATTCAAATGTCGGCTCACATATGAGAAAGGCTACAGCTGGCAATTGTGTTAGGGGTCCACAAAGAGGGTCTAAATGACACGAAAAAAAAGGAGGCTTTATTTTTCAATCTAATACAGAAGTGATGCAGCAGATACGATCCCAGATCTGTGTAAATAATGAGATTCTGACTAGTCTCGTGGGTATTGTTATGATTTGGTAGCTGAGGAGAGCAGGCAAAAAAGGCAATACACCAGAGAGGTTGGAATCTACTGGATTGCAGTACCCTGACTAACCACCACAACCAAAGGCAGCCGTGGAGCGCACCCACGTTGGTCCCAGACGCCTCGTCACAGCCTGAGAAGCTAACCACACCTAAAGATAGAAAGAGGAAAACTATCTGCCCCGGAGCAGATCCCCAAAGAACACAGGAAGCCCCCAAACATGTAACGGCGGCCAGACAAGAGGAAATACAGACACAGACAGAAAATAGTATGAGCAAACGTTGGGGCCCAAACTTCCTAGAAAGAAAAGGATAGGAAGGATACTTACTGCAATCCAAAAAACCCTAAAAAAATACCAACTCACTAATTGCAAAAACACCTGAGATCACACGACCTCTACCACCTAAATTAGTTCTCTGGTGTAACAAAACTAAGCAGCAGCCACTGAAAAAACTGGAAAAGGCAAATGAACAAATAACAGTGGCTCAGATAAACTGAGAGGAGCACAAGCCCCCGGAGGGGACCTGGCTGACCTCCACAGAAGTGCAGGACAAAATGCAAAAAGCAAGCACAAAAATAAAAGCAGAAAATATCTTATCTGTTAGCAGAAGATGCAGGCAAGACACAGCTAGCTTCCAAGTGAACCAGGAATCAAAGCTGAGACAAGAACAATTGATCACCGGCAACCCTGATGGGAGGGAACCTCCCTTATATAAGACCAGTCTGTAACACCTGATTGCCAATCTTCACAATCTTCATTGAATAGTTCAGTACTGTTTGTACCTACCAGAGGGAGCTTCTGCTCAGAATTCATTTATAACACATTCACAACAGGGTATACTGATATAACGCTCGTGTGTTTAAGGCATACAGTGCACACTACTGAGCATTGCCAGGCTTTACTTTACCACCCACTGGTAAAGGCTTTGCAAATCAGCTGTACTGGAAGGACACCTAGTTTATATGGACATTTCACAAAAAGCTGTGGATGTAAAAGAAAAAAAAATAGGAGCAGGGTAACCTGAGAAATAAGCATTCACATTGAACCCATAAAACTGCAGTCGTTGATTTAATAAATCAGATTGTTTCCAATCCGAGGTTCTCCAACTGATCTACACTGACATCCGTTTCTATTGACTTTTTAATCATTCTTCCATTGACCTCAATGTCAAGTAGATAGTGACAGATCCTATAGAAAAAAAACTCAATCATGACAAAACTAGTAACAGAATTAAGGTCTGTTGGCAGACCCATGGACATCTTTGAAGTTTAAAGGCCACCATACACGAGATGGCTGTTAGTCGAATGATGCGGCCGAGCACTACCGTGTGCTCTATGACAGAGCCACCAATAGACATGTAAAAACAAAGATCGACAGTCCAAAATCTGACATGCCGGATCGATATCTCCCCTGACAATACACTTTCCAGAGCTACACCTCCCCCTATACACATTAGACAGTCGGACGAACTTGTCCATATTGGCGGGTACAGTCCAATGTACATGGGGGGCTTAAGGGTGCCCATAAACATTAGAGAAGACTCAGTCAAACCCATAACCAGCTGACTATTCCATGTGTATGTGGCTTCCTGACTCTCCTGACAAATTACGTCAGGAAAACAATGGGTGGACATGATGAACATCAACGCTGGATCATTTCTTCACTAATGAAAATAAGCTGCCAAAGTTGCCCCCATTGGGATTCTGCATGCTGCCTGTGAGCATTGCATATAGTCATAATCTTTATTATTAGATTTTATGATATTTTTGTTTTTTACTATAGTTTTATATACACTGATTATCACCATCACCTGTAACATAACTGCTGATTCTTCAAAGGCAGGAGTAAAACATGATTAAACAAAGTGCTTCCAAACATTTACAGAGAACCACATAAAACCGTGAACCCACGGCAAAACTCTATAAACAACTGCTAGGATCAAAACCATTTTAATCCCACATTTTGCTCAACGGGAAAGAGTATTTCAGTCCATTATACAGTCCATTAAATATGGGCACAGTCTTAGCAATTGTTTTAGCCAATGATATGAAATAATAGCTATGTTCAGAACAAGCAAGACCAGAAAAAAAAAGGTTTGCTGAAATAGATGGAGAACTGCCTGGAACACACATCCGGAACGTGTAAATTGAATAAAAATATATTTAGTCATCGCACAGGTGGAAGCAATCACACGCAATTTCATTCTCTTATTTTAGGTTGTTGACTGTTTAAACGATCGTCTGCAGCAAATCAGCTCTTCCCATAAAGAGAAAAGATGATTTTAATAACTCTGTCATTTTTAATATTTAAATGAAGTTGAAATGCTCCACATCATTACAATAAACACCTGGGGATAGCAGATGGCCATATAAAACTAATCAGCCATGTAAAATCACAATACCCGCTGCATTCACTTGAAAAATTACATTCATTTCCGCAGCATTTTTTTACCATTATAATTTACTTTTTAAGAGTACGGCTGGAGCCTCCCAAATCTGTGCGCCTCTCATTAAGCCTTCGTCCGGTGGGCTCCATATCAATACCAACACATTCATCAAACTACATGAATATGGAAGATTATCTCAAGCATCAAAGCAGTTTATGACTACTTTTACCGTTCCTCCTACGAATGTGCCACCTGCTGAGACCTATGATGCCGGCGTGCTACCAACAATGCGGATATTAAAAGAGAAGACATAAATTCTGCTGTTCATGTATTGCCTTTTAAATACTTTAGGGATTATTTTATACATTAAAGTTTAGCAAGCAGTCTGATCTGTCAGCAACATGTTCGTGTTTTCAGCTCCTCCTGCTCTAATATTTAGTTTTGTATTTTATTCTTTTAAATCCCAGCACTAAGAAGGGCTCAGAGGTCGAGTGTTCAACGTCAATCACATGCTGAGCACTATGGATGTACATATTCTCCCCCGCCCTCTGGACCTCTGGATTTAAAATGAATAAAATGCAAGTTATAAAAGATAGAGGTGATATGCCACATGCACAGCTTATTATTGTTGTTAAAAAAAAATGTTTGTTTTTTTTTTTTTTTTGGAAAAATAAATAAAAATCTATTGAAACAAAAAAAAGAGAGAAAATAAAAAGAAAATGGAGTCCAAAATTAAGTTACTCGTTAGAGGTATAAAATACCAAAATCTTATTTCATTTTGCAAATGTGATCATTAATTAACTAATCTTAAGGCCGTTTTCATGATTTTTTAAAAACTGCAAAAACCTGCAACGTGAACGAAAAGTGTGAATACGCACATTAATATAATTAAAAAAAAAAATTAAATGCAGAGTTGGCTCTACCCGTAGTATACCAGCAACTACACACAGTTCACACGCGTCAACCAGGAGTACTACGCTGACAGTAAACTAGTCAGTCCATTCTCACGGCCGCTAATTAGGCCTCTGCTTTCCATGTTTTTATCCTGCAGTTGAGTGCAGAGTGCCATCGACGTATTCTTGCTGTAAAAATTAGTAACATCTTGCAACTATAACATCAGCTTTTAGCATGCAACTTTAGCTTTTTAAATAGCGTCCGATTACCTACACTAAATATTACTTCTACTAATCTTCTGAATTGCCCAGGAATATTCCACTAGGGGAAATTAGTACTCCACTAAAGGTAATCAGTACACCACTAGGGGTAATTTCCAGTAGCTCGAGTCACACAAAGAAAATTAATACAGGTGCTTCTCACAAAGTTAGAATACCATCAAAAAGTTAATTTATTTCAGTTCTTATATACAAAAAGTGAAACTCATATTATATGGAGTCATTACAGAGTGATCTATTTCAAGTGTTTATTTCTGTTAACGGTGACGATTATGGTTTACAGCCAATGAAAACCCAAAAGTCATTATCTCAGTAAATTAGAATAAGTAACCCCTTTATTCCATCAGACGTAATGACCCTGGACCTCATTCCCACGGACGGAATAGTACGTCCAGGG
>VIAB01003982.1:86633-98664 GCA_009801035.1 Oophaga pumilio
AAAATATAAATCTGAAAATTGTGACGTGCATTTGTATTCAGTCCTCTGTAGTCTAGTACCCTCTAAGTAAAATCTGTCTTAGATAGTGAATCCTGCATTGGACATGATTACCCTGGAGGTCCTTTCCAACCCTAA
This sequence comes from Oophaga pumilio, assembly GCA_009801035.1. Taxonomy (NCBI): domain Eukaryota; kingdom Metazoa; phylum Chordata; class Amphibia; order Anura; family Dendrobatidae; genus Oophaga; species Oophaga pumilio. The sequence goes on from VIAB01003982.1 coordinate 86,769, forward strand.
CAATCCATGATTCTATGAAAATCCTGAGTGACCAATTGTCTCCAGAAGTCACATACTTTTGTAAATTGAGTCCACGTGTGTGTAATTTGTTACCAGTATAACCAGTATAACTCCAGCTGTTCTGTAAAGGACTCAGAGGTCTGTTTGAGAAGATTAGGGATCAAACAGCATGAAAACCAAGGAACACACCAGACAGGTTAGGGATAAAGTTGTGGAGAAGAGCAACGCTATGTTCACATGTTGTGTTTTTGCAGCGTTTTTTTACTGTTTTTTTTAATGCAAATTTTAAGCTGCGTTTTCCAGTACCAGCAAAGACTATGAGATTTCAGAACTCTCATGAACATACATTGATTTTATTTTCCTGAATGATTTGGAAAACTGCTGCATTTTTGCAAACTGCAGCATGTCACTTCCTACAGCGATTTTTCACCCATATGAAACAATGGGTAAGTGCATCTCGGGTGTGCTCGAGTAATATGTTCGAATCCCAGCGGTTGCATGATTTGCAGCTGTTAGACAGCCACAACACATGTGGAGATTGCCTACCAAACAGGCAAACCACGCTTGTGTTGTGGCTGTCTAACAGCCACAAATTATGCAGCCGTGGGGACTCGAACGTATTACACACCCTAGATACTCGTATAACACAACATCAGAGAACCCTCACTCATCACTATTGATGACCTATCATTAGGTCATCAATGTTAGATAGGGTTGGAGTCCAACAAACAGCACCCTAGCTGATAAAGGTGGCTGGGGCCATTTCCTACATGGATGCTGCTCACTACACTTTCTGCTATTGGTTATGGAATCTAGAAGGCTAAGGAGCGAGGGACGGTGCGGGCACCAGCCCTGAAACTTGCTGCAGGTGCTACATTTTCAGTTCAGCTGAGTTTCCGGCAGCAATCCTGTGCCCACATAATCAATATGACGTAGTATGTATGTCAAAGAATGGAAAGAGGTAAGCAATGACTGATCATGTGTTTTCAGTGTTAGTTTAGTGCTACAACCATGTAGTTTTGAATATTTTTAAGATGTTTCTTGTTGTAGAGAAAAACTAAAAATCCATAAAAACATCTCCAGAGAGGGAGCATATCACCCTCACATAAAACACATGGGATTAATTATAAATGGAGTGAGAGAGAGAGAGCAAGGACACTTAAACCTCTTTTGAAGTATGAGATCCAGCAGGGACCAGGTAATTACAACAGGAGATCTGCTCCGGGAACTAGCCACTAAGGGCTCATATTCACTTGCTGGAAAAAAAATCGGTCAGTTTTCAAGATGGTCCGGTTATGTGCAATTGTCATGCGATTTTTTATAGCACCATCTATTGCATTAGCGATTATCATGCCAAAATCGCATCAAATAGCACCATGTTGCGATTTTTTTTCTCAAACCGATTTCGGCTGAGAAAAAAAATTGCAAATGAGATGTCACCTATTGAATAACATTGGTCCAATTTAAATCCGATTTTTTATCGGCTGAAAATCATCCGTTTTCGGCTCAAGTGAGTATGAGCCCTAAGACTGGGATTCGTTTACAAAGCAGCAGCAAAGTACACTTCCTAGGCAAGAGTTTTCGATGTTCAAAGGGCTTGTCTGAGATAGTTTGCAGCTAGGAGTCAATGAGGAATATTGGTGTTTGCATCGATTCTATATTAATGGGAAATATATTTTCTGCATCGTACTGAAGGGATGAAAATAACGCATTCACTCACATCAATGTAAGGTCATTCTAACCCCTCCATCTTAATTTCGGCCAATAGATTATCCTATCCATGCCATGTTTTATCTCTCTAGAAAGGTAAAATCACAAAATAGAAACATGATGACAATATCTACTGCCTGGGACCGCCAGGGGCGAAGATATCCTGAAAGTTGGGGATCTCAAACTTCTCAAAGACCTTGGAAATCCCACAACCAACTCCCATATGAGCTCACCAATGAGAAATATGTGGGTAGAACCTTGATCTAATAAAAAGCAGAATTTGGGTTTATTTATTTTGTCAGTCCTGGAAGGTACAGCTTGTTGTAATTCTGTCCACTTTCCTAAGGTGTACCTCCCTCCACTAAGCTCTGAGCCATTTCTGTGACATAGGTTTAGTAATCTTCTTTTGTTATCCCTTTTATTTTATGTAATTGTATATAAAGTATTGTTTTTTTCCCAATTTGTATAATCTTTTTATAAACACTGCCTTACCTTCCTGGATTAAAGATATAAAATGTAATATCTCTGTTCCTCTTGCTCTGTAAACAGCACCCCTGAAGCCATATGCTACCAATAACGGGTGTCCAATCTGCCAGTATAAACGATTGGTGGTAGCAGCTATTATTTCAACGTTATTGTGGAGTTGGAAGTGACAGTACCGGGGTATATAAGTATATATTCCACGAGCTGGAAAAGGAGGTGTATATACCATACGCTCACAGAGTTCCCCAATAACTGGCCTAGTAGTCGAAGCAGCCACAACCATCCCTAGTAAGTGAACTGCGTACTTATCCTGAGGATTGGAGGAAGCGGAGTTGAGTCTCCTTGACAAACTGGTGATGGCGGTGGGATTTGCGTGGTCTCCACTGCTGGTTCCTAGACAAAACTAGTGGCAGCGGTGGGATCTGCGTGATTTCCCTGGTGTTATTCTTGACATTTCACTTGAACACCTTTTTGATCATTTTGAAAAGTTAACATTATATACAAGAGAACCAACCCTGAAGGTGTCCTCAGAACAAAAACTTCCACTCCAAACTTTTCCATTGCATAAAAAACCATGACCAGTGTGAAGATCCTGGAAACTGTTGTGTCCTTCAGGGGTTCTGAACGCCATCTGCTACTTCATTTGTTTAACGTTGAGTAAACAAGTCTTAACTTTCCTTTGGTGAGCAAAAGAAATATTCTTGCAGAGCTGAAGTCAACTCTGTGTGCGTATTTTCATTATGTCCTGTAAACAAACTAAAGATCCATTCACACTGCGCATTACACAGTGTTAAACTACCGGCCATCTGCAACATGTTTGCCGGTCACCAGTCGTTTAATAGCCTGTTACTCAGCTTCAGATGTGCACAGGACAATCAGCAATAGATTGTTCACTGCGAATAGACTGACATCATTCAAGCAATTTTCTATAGCTACTGGATAAAAAAGGGGGCCATATGGTGATCGTAGACATGTTATTTTCTGTTATAATTTCTAAAAGTTCTTAAAATTCCTCTAAAGGTAAAAATGCAACATGCAATGCATTCAACAAACACAATACACAATAATAATATTTAAAAAAATATTTAGTATTTTTATTTTGAAGCTAGAGTTGATAGATCCATTTCTACTGACTCTACCACCACCCAGCACTGATTCCACAGCCCCTATTATAATAAACATGGCCACCATACTTCTTATAGTCCTGCCTGATATTTACTAACATACAACCATCTTAACATTCTCTTCTATCCCGATTTCCGAGAAGAAACCATTTGGTCTATTGAGTATAACATTTTCAGGAATCGCCTAAAACAAATGCTGCTTGGGTTTTTTTTATGCTTCCAGTCTTCTCCTAACAGCTGTAATGTGAACCATTCTGGAAGCCTTCGCAGCGTGGTACATGCAGTTTTTATTTTAGCAGGCGCAGTGGAAAATGGAATCAATTCCTTATGTTTCCAGGAAAAAAAAAATCACGCTGAACCAAAATAGAAAAGCAAAATGCACAGTAAAGTGAACGCTGTATTTTTAGATCCAAGTTTGTCCAATTAGGAACGGATGGATGAAATGTTGAATTTAGAGTTATTTACATTAATCTGTTTTTTTTTTTGTGGTGCAGCAACAATGAAGACTGAAGACACTATTAAAATTAAAAAGGAACAAAGCACGATTCACAAAGAATAATCACAGCTTTCTACTCCATTTACTTCACATATCCAGAAGTACACAGCTCAGTGAATAGACTTCCTTCTCGAAATTCAATATATTGTCAAGGTCCACTCGCTCACAATGGGAATACCGCTGACATGATTCGGCAGCCTGCAGTCACAGAGTAGCTACAGACTTTTGCCCGACTCTAGGCAACCCTTTTAAAAATAATGCAAGCAGCCTTGAACCTTTAAAGGGAATCTGTCAACATTTTTTGCTACCTCATGTGAGAGCAGCATGATGTAGGCAAAGCGACCTTGAATCCAACGATGTATCACTTAGTTTACTGGGTGTAGCCGTTGTGACACAATCAGAACTTTTAGATGTAGTGTTAAGCAGAGCTGAGAAAGCTAGCCCCGCCCACACCAGGCTCTGCATGTATATAGCTGATATAACATATAAAGGTTTATATGTACATAGCTGTAACAGTGAGCTGCTTGTCACAGAAGGTGGCAGGAGTAATTCCAGGAGTCACACACTGCTGTAGTCCAGACAATGATAATCACCAGCTGATTAAACCTTCTGTGCAAATAAGCAACCTCAAACAGCTTGACATGTGACATTGTTAAATTCTGTAATCTAACCCCTACCTCATGCTGTCCTCAGATTACATAGCAACACCTGCTGAGAGATTTCTTTTAAGGGTATACAGTGACTTGCAAAGGTAATCACCCCCTTGGCTTTTTACCTATTTTCTTACATTACAACCAGTGTTTAAATATTTTTGTAATTCGATTTGTATGTGATGCATCAGCACTAAATAGAGTAAGTTGGTGAAGTGTGAAAAATATGCATAAATTAATTTTATGGGATCAAATACTTAAAAATTGGCATGTGCATATGTATTCACCCCTTCTGCTGTGAAGTGCCTAAAAATGTCTGGGGCAAGCAAGTACTTTCTTAAGTCACATGCTTAGTGAAAGAAAGTCCACCTGTTTGCAATCTAAGCGTCACATGGTCTGGCAGTACAGTGGCATGTAAAAGTTTGGGCACCCCTGGTCAAAATTACTGTTATTGTGAACAGTGAAGCAAGTTGAAGATGAAATGATCTGTAAAAGGGCTAGAGTTGAAGATGATGCATTTCCTTTGTATTTTCGGTAAAAAAGAAAAAACATATGAGGTATATACTGTATTGTCAGATTTTACATTAAAAAAAAAAAAGTTTGGGCACCCTGCATGGCTAGTACTACGTAGCACCCCATTTTGACGGTATCGCAGCTTGAAAACACTTTTTGTAGCCAGGAAAACTTCAATTCTGGCTTGAGGGCTTTTCATCCATTCTTACTAGGAAAATTCTTCCAGTTCTGGGAGATTCCTGGGTGGTCTTGCACGCACTGCTATTTTGAGGGCTACTCAAACAATCTTCTCCCCCTTATTTCATGCACTTTGGGTGCAGATGTGAAGCCACATCTTTAATGTGTTTTTTTTATAGTACAGAAAATTTTTGATTCTGCACTTAAAAAAGTAACTGCAGTTTTTTATATATTTTTTTAGGCTCCACATAGAATACAGGAGAGGAAAAGCACCAAAACCGCACAGCTCTGCATGCAGCCGAATTTGGGGGGGTTGGGGTGGATCATCTTTATTCTCCCCGCCAGCATTCGCTATTCAGTCATAGGGGCGGGGACGACATTCACCGCTCTGAATATACAAAGCTGCAACTGCGTCCCCAGCTCTGACTGACAGCTGGCCCCAATGCACAGGTAGTGTCAGTCAGGGCTGGGGGCGCGGTTTCAAGGGCTGCTCTGTATTCTCAGAGCGGTGACTGAACTGTCGCCTCCCCCGCCCCTATGACTGAATACCGAATACTGGCGGGGGAAATAAAGATCAGACAGCATCATATCGTTGTTAACCTGCAGATTAGACCCATATCTACAGGTTAACAGCATTATTTCTGGTGACAGGTTCCCTTTAAGCTCAGAAAAACGTTTTGTTCAATCAGCTATTTCCTATATATGTGACCTAACTGTTGATGAACTTACAGGTGACAGAACAAATATTAACAAGTGAATCATTACAGTGATCACAGCACAATGTGCTGATCCTGTAGTAAGAAGTGCTCCATAGAGAGGTACTATATGTTACTGCTAAGGCTGGGTTCACATTACGTTCTGGCAGTCCGTTAGACGGTATAACGCGGTGTAACGCAGTCCGCTAACGCTGCCATTCACCCCATTGTCGGGAGCATCGCGACGTGCCGTCATTCAGTGACAGAGCCTCGGACGCGGGCTGCAGCGTCTGGGCTCCGTCACCGCTAGCACAGATGAATCATCTGCTGATTCATCTGCGCTAGTGGGTATAGCATAGCGCGATCGCGTTATGCTATACCGTTACCAGCCCGTCAACGCTCTGTGTTGAACGGGCTGGTAGAACGTAATGTGAACCTAGCCTAACAAGAAAGCATGTGAACGTTATACTATAAAGACAAGAGTAAGCAGCTATTCTTCCACACACGGGAAATCCACAGAAAAATACCTGCATATGATACAAACTTCACTCAGCCTATATGCTTTCCATTTTACCTGTTTTTTTCTTCAGTAATATGACTGATGAAATAGTTACATTAAACATTTTTTTTGTTTACACCTTGGATATTTTTTGTTAATTACCAAAACACAGAAATTAGTCTTTTTTGGATACAAGGCTGAATATTACGCTACACTTCCTGTTCTGTAGAAAAGACTTTTCAGTATGTACCTTGTTATCACAGTCAGGATTCCAATGAGAGGGAACGCTTATACATAGATAACAGAGGATCACAGTAATTACAGATCACCTTTTCCCCCCTTCCTGCATAATGACCTCTGCTCAGATTACAGGGCATGCCTAGAAAATTGTCCCCAAGTGTCGCGCATAAAAGAGTGAAAAACAACCAGCTCATCTGCAGCGGCATGCGTTGTACAGAAGCACGGAACCTGTGCAACATTCAAAAAGGAAGGAATTTGTTCCAGCTTCTTTAAAAAATCCATGTTTTAATTGTGAAAAAATTAAAAATAAATGATGGCAGACAAAGCAGACATTAATATGCATGGCTATGTGTTTCAAACACTCAAGTGTCCTTTCTCAAAGCTTTGAGAAAGGACACTTGAGTTTTTGAAATTCGTAGCCATGCATGATGTGTGCTTTGTCTGCCATCATTTATTTTTAATTTTTTCACAATTAAAACATGGATTTTTTAAAGACGCTGGAAGAAATTCCTTTCTTTTTGATTATAGTATCCTGTGTCTGTGCAACTACTTGCTTAAAGATCACTGCTAAAATAGTCATGTGCAGAAAACAGAATAAGAAAAATAGAGAAAAAAAATAAAATAATTATTTTCTTAACATAGGTGATCAGGGCTGTGGAGTCTGTAAGCCAAAAAATCAACTCCTCAATTTTCTTGACTCTCAACACCACGACTCCACAGCACTGCCTCACTACTGAGCATTACATACAGTGTACAGTCATGGCCAAAAGTTTTGAGAATGACACAAATATTAATTTTTACAAAGTCTACTGCTTCACTTTTTCTAATGGCAATTTGCATATGCTCCAGAATGTTATAAAGAGTGATCAGCTTAACAGCAATTACTTGCAAAGTCAATATTTGGCAAGAAAATGAACTTTATCCACCAAAACACATTTCAACATCATTGCAGCCCTGCCTTAAAAGGACCAGCTAACCTCTTTCAGCGATTGCTCCATTAACACAGGTGTGGGTGTTGATGAGGACATGGCTAGAGATCAATCTGTCATGATTAAGTAAGAATGACACCATTGGACACTTTAAAAGGAGGCTGGTGCTTGGCATCATTGTTTCTCTTCTGTTAACCATGGTTATCTCTAAAGAAACACGTGCAGTCATCATTGCAATGCACAAAAATGGCCTAACAGGGAAGAGTATCGCAGCTAGAAAGATTGCACCTCAGTCAACAATCTATCGCATCATCAAGAACTTCAAGGAGAGAGGTTCCATTGTTGCTAAAAAGGCTTCAGGGCGCCCAAGAAAGACCAGCAAGCGCCAGGACCGTCTCTTAAAAGTGTTTCAGCTGCGGGATTGGGCTACCAGCAGTGCAGAGCTTGCTCAGGAATGGCAGCAGGCAGGTGTGAGTGCATCTGCACGCACTGTGAGGCGGAGACTCTTGGAGCAAGGCCTGGTCTCAAGGAGGGCAGCAAAGAAGCCACTTCTCTCCAGAAAAAACATCATGGACAGACTGATATTCTGCAAAAGGTACAGGCAGTGGACTGCTGAGGACTGGGGTAAAGTTATTTTCTCTGATGAATCCCCTTTTCGATTGTTTGGGACATCAGGAAAACGCCTCATTCGGAGAAGACAAGGTGAGCGCTACCACCAGTCTTGTCTCATGCCAACTGTTAAGCATCCTGAAAACATTCATGTGTGGGGTTGCTTCTCAGCCAAGGGAATCGGCTCTCTCACAGTCTTGCCTAAAAACACAGCCATGAATAAAGAATGGTACCAGAATGTCCTCCAAGAGCAACTTCTCCCAACCCTCCAAGAGCAGTTTGGCGATCAACAATGCCTTTTCCAGCATGATGGAGCACCTTGCCATAAAGCAAAGGTGATAACTAAATGGCTCAGGGAACAAAACATAGAGATTTTGGGTCCATGGCCTGGAAACTCCCCAGATCTTAATCCCATTGAGAACTTGTGGTCAATCATCAAGAGACGGGTGGACAAACAAAAACCTAAAAATTCTGACAAAATGAAAGCATTGATTGTGCAAGAATGGACTGCTATCAGTCAGGATTTGGTCCAGAAGTTGATTGAGAGCATGCTAGGGAGAATTGCAGAGGTCCTGAAGAAGAAGGGTCAACACTGCAAATATTGACTTGCTGCATTAACTCATTCTGTCAATATAAGCTTTTGTTACTCATATGCTTGCAATTATTATATTTCTGTCTGTGATAAAAACATCTGTCAAACACACATAAAAACCAGAGGGCAGCAGATCATGTGAAAATATAATATTTGTGTCATTCTCAAAACTTTTGGCCATGACTGTAGCACTGGTCCATCTCAACTAAAAGCCCAGATCCTTAGATCAAGAATCAACAGATATTTATAGGACATTTTATAACTTTCCCAAATTCTTATGAAAACATTTACAGCACATCCTGCATTGTACTACTGTAGCCAATTTATTATAAATTTTAGGAGTCTGAGTCAGTCCATTTTATACAGACTCCACAGCCCTGTAGGTGATACATTCTTTATGACCTCAACAATAAATCTAATGATACCAAGGGTTTAGAGGTCTTTTCAAGCTCTTAGGGTCCCGTTACACATAGCGACCCACCAGCGATCTCGACAACGATATGCACGTGTCAGGATCGCTGGTGTGTCGCTACATGATCGCTGCTGAGCTGCCAAACAGGCAGCGATCAGGACAGCGACACAGTGGGTAACAAGCGACTCACGTCGCTTAGTTACCCGCAAGTGTACCTTAGATACCAGCGCACTTGTGCAGGGAGCTGGTAACCAAGGTACACATCAGGTTTCCAGGCACCGTTCGGAGCTTAGAAACCCGCTGTGTACCTTGGTTACCAGCTCCCCTGCAAAAGCGCGCTGCTATCTAACGTACACATCGGGTTTCTACGCACCGCGCGGTGCCTAGAAACCCGATGTGTACCTTGGTTACCAGCTCCAGCGCGTTGATCGCTGGTCTCCCGCCTGTCACACGCAGCGATGCGCGCTGGCCAGCGGGAGACCAGCGATCAAAAAATGGTCCAGTACATTCAGCGACGATCAGCGACACCCAGCAGGGGGGCCGATCGTCGCTGAGTGTCACACTAAGCGAGATCGCTGGCTAGGTCACTGCTACGTCACAAAATAGGTGAAGTTTCAGCGATCTCGCTCAGTGTAACGGGGGCTGTAGAGCAGGCTGCAGTGGTGTTTTTTTATTTTTACAGTCTTGGTAAGCCTTTTTGACAGTAAAATTGTTGGTGACAAATAGAGATGGGAGAACCCGAATAATAAAGTTCAGCGTCCGTACCTAACACCTACTGTTTGGGCAAGGACACACAACATAGACTTTTCCAGAAAGTCCATGCTACTGTTTGGGTTCGGCCCCCCAAACACCGGGTGTTTGTCGCGCTGTTATGTGCATGACAGCGCGGCAAACACTACTCCTGATCGGCGGTAAAATCATCACCGCAGGTCAGACAACCACTGTTCCCACGCTGTCAAATGACAGCGTGAGCCCACAGCCATGATCGGAGGTATAAAGTTTACCTCCGGTCACTGGTGTCAGTTGTTGGGACAACTGCTCCCATCAGACGACGTCTGCTGCCGCTAATAACAGTGAGAGCAGGAGCTGCTGATGGGGTACTTATCAGCTGACTCCTGAGCTGTAATTAAAGTACAAAAAAAAAAAACCAGTGTGGGTTCCCCTGTATTTTTGATAACCAGCCAGGCAAAAGTCATGGGTGGAGGCTGCAACCCTCAGCTGTCAGCTTCAGCAAGCTGGTTATCAAGAATACAGGGTTACCCACACTGTATTTTAATTATTTAAATAATTTTAAAAAACGGTGTGGGGTTCCCCCATTTTTGACAACCAGCCTTGCAGACAGCTGGGGTCTGGTATTCTCAGGTTGGTAAGGGACCATGGATATTGCCCGTCCAGCCTAAAAATAGCAGCTTACAGCTGCCCACAATTCTTGTGCTTTGTCCAGCTCTTCCCACTTACCCTGTAGCAGTGATAAGTGGGGTTCATATTTGTGGTGTTGATGTCACCTTTGTATTGTCCTGTGACATCAAGCGCACAGATTAGTAATAGAAAGGCGTCTATAATACACCTATCCATTTCTAATCCTACAGTAATATTCTAAATAAAGATACAGCAAGAATAAATTCTTTTATTTGAAATAACAACAACACACTTTTGTTATTCTTAAATAAAAAAAAAACAAAAACACAGTTATACTCACCTAATTCCACCGAATCCCTCGTCTCCTGTAATAAAACAAAAATTAATAAAAAAACAACACTATACCTCATCTGTACATCGCTCTGTCCCACTCTGTAATCAATGACTGGGGATTAATAGTTTTCAACCTGGACGGTGCCAGTACGCAACCGTCCAGGCTGAGAACCACTGATAAAGGAGCTGCTGCGAGCGCAGCATCAGTGAGCAGCGGTGACATTGAGGTTACCTTTGGTCACTGAGGCTGTGTTCCCAGCCCAGCTGAACTGCAGTGACCTCGGCAAGATCCCCGCTAGTACCGTGAGAAAGGCTCATGGTGCACAGGTGAATTCACCACAGTTCACTGGGAGAATTTCACTGTGCTGAATTTGAGATTTGGTGAACTCGTCTCTTCACCGCAAGACTTTCTCACGGTGCTAGCAGGGATCTCACTGAGGTCACCACAGTTCAGCCTGGCTGGGAACGCAGCCTCAGTTATCAGCAGTACCCTCAATGACATCACCACTAGTCACAGAGGCTGCGCTCTCAGCAGCTCATTCACCAGTGGTTCTCAGCCTGGATGGTCACATCTTGACACCGTCCAGGTTGAAAACTGTTTATCCCCCAGACATGGATAACAGCATGGGATAGAACGATGGACAGGTGAAGGATATTGTTGTTTTTCATTTTTGTTTTATTACAGGAGACAAGGGATTCAGTGGAATTAGGCATCAGGTGAGTATAACTGTGTCTTTTGACAGCGTGAGAACCGCGTCTGTCTGACCTGCGGTGATTATTTTACCACTGATCAGAAGTGGTGTTTGCCGCGCTGTCATGCACATGACAATGTGGCAAACATTGCATGTTTGGGCCCCCGGGTTTGAGATTGGGTCCAGGTACTGTTCTAGTAAGTGAACCCGAACTTTTTGCAACTGTCCAGCTGATCCTGCCGGACCCGAACATCCAGGTGTCCGCCCATCTCTAGTGACAAATCATCCCTTATTGACAGCTTTCTTACTGGAAATTTGAATGCAAATGAGCAAATATAAACCCTGTTATGTTTCGGTAGCTGAGGAGTACAGGTAAAAAAGGC
>VIAB01003984.1:4060-18409 GCA_009801035.1 Oophaga pumilio
AACCTTACAACACCTCTAGCAGCACTGAATAAAATATACACACAAAAGCACACACCATGCACTAATTGCAAATAGTATAATATATGGATATATAGATTATTTCCGCTCCAAGGTTTATTGGTGGTACCAGTTTATTGACGACATTCTGTTCTTCTGGATGGGCTCTGAGACAGAATGCGAGCTCTTTGTTTCGAAACTCAATAGCAATCCTTTTAACATCTCGCTAACTGCTAAATTTTCATGTTCCTCAGTTGATTTTCTCTCTTACAGCCATAGCCCCAAAGTACCCCCCAAACCACCATCTTCAATGGCAACTTTAACTCCCTTCAACAATCAAAGGCATTATATTCATCAAATTTTATGAAAAAATTGGGATATTCTGTTGAGTGAACCGAAACTTAGCCCTTTCATTTCTAATGTCCCTAAACTGGTGGGTAGAAGGACCAGAAATTTGAAAGACTGTTTAACATCAAGCTATTCCAAACTGACAACGCACAAAACAGGTAGAGGCCATCATCTAATTGTTTTTTATCCATTTAGGGGGTGCACTATCTGACCACATGTGATTGCATATGAAAGAATCGACTTGCCAATTTTTCAGTTGCCGCATACTTTTAGGACCTTCATAATGGACAGCAAAATGGGTTGAGGGTCACAGTGGTCGACAAACATTAGGGAGAGAAACATGACTAAGGAACTTCTGTGTTGGACGTCAAAATGTATATAAAATCTGTGTAGTATGGCTCTATTGGGGCTCAATGAGGAACTCCTCTTTGCTGGTTTCTATAAATGATTACTATTTAGATTCAACATTAAGAATATGGGAATATTATATACATATTTTCTTTTTCAGTTATTCAGTTTCCTCTTACTCACGTTTATCACCTCATCTTTGGGACATCTCAGACCCGTCTTCCTCCACCTTCATTACCTGGCACATCACAATTTGTCTTCATTCACCTTGATGACTTCAGGATTGCTACAAATTAATTTGCCTTCACCACCCACATGTCCAATCACTCCCCCCTGTTTTCCCTTTCCTCCTCTTTCCCCCATTCTTCTTTTTTATTTTTTACAAATCATTAATATATATTCTTTTTTATATTTCTGGCACAATGCACTTTTCTAATATATTTTTGGGATACTCACAGTTGTGAATTCATTGTTCAATTGCTTGCTTTATTGTGGTGTTTATTCACACCACAGTACCTCATTATTCACAGTACACTGATTTTAGACGAATAGCCTTTTGTATATGTACAATTTACATTTTCCGTAATATGCACTTTTGATACGAGCGTATATAAAAAAATCTTTTTGTTGGACACAATACAGTTTTTATTCAAATTTATTTTGTTACTCTTAATGGTACTGATGTGGTTAATGACCTTAGAGGACCTTAGAGAAATTAGAGGAAAAGATTCAAAGTCTTCAGGAGAGAATAGCAACAATGAAGCTCATCAAAGAAGATGAGGATTTCCTTGACAGAGCTGAAGAATCTCTTCAGAATGTTGCAAGAGAAGAACTTTTGAGTGTAGCTCAATTACAGAGTAGAAATAACTATTCAGAATGTTCGAAGAGAAGCATCTTTCAATGCACCTGCACAGGAAGAGAAATGGAAGCATGTGACACCAAAGAAGCAGGATGGTGAGGAGGCAGTCAGCACCCATATCATTGGAGAACTGCTACCAGGCTCTCACGCAGGACAAGTATGAAGATGTACATCAAAAATGTGATTTGCTCACAAAGAACACCCCAGTAAGAAATTAGAAACCTCTTGAAGGGAGAAAAAGAAGCGCTGTTGTGGCTGTGGGGGTTGTGGTTGTGGGGGATTCTTTATTGAGATGAACAGTAGCCGCTATGCATTGACAGGACATTACCTCACGAGAAGTGTGCTGTCTTCACGGTGTCCAAATCATAGATGTGCCTGATAGGGTATCAAGACTCTTCAGTGCGACAGACGACCACCCATGTCTGATAATAGACGTTCTGCTCATCAGACAATCTCTTTTAGCGTCTTATCATCAGAGATGGTGCTGAGATGGCTCATCACTGCTATCATCTGTTCTCCAAATGCGTAAGTTCTGAAATCAACGCTAAGAGTAGGCAAATAGATTGGGGAAAAGTCGGTGTTTGGAAACCACTTAGATGCATTTTTTTTTACAGGAATGAAGACAAATTCTCTAATAATGTGATTTGCAAAGTTTTATAACTTTCAATGCTGGATAAAAAAATACTATTTAAATTATTAAAAATACTAGCAAAATACCCACGGCTTTGCTTGTGTAAAATTATATGTTAAACTGTTAGTTACGCTTGCAAAGGTTAAATTTTCAGTTTCACCCTGAAGTTGACATTTTCTGCGCTTAACCACTTCCCAACATGCGCCGTACACATACTGCTCTGCAGGATCTGCGTACCCGCAAACAGCAGTATATGTACAGCAGCACGATCGCCCGGCCTCACGATGAACACCGCGGCGATCGGGTGCGGGTGTCAGCTCTGCTATCACCAATCTCGGTCATTTAATTCATCTGATGCTGCTGTCAGTAGTTCCCTGCGTGCTTCCATCAGGACAACGCAATGCGATCGCTTTGTCCTGATGGTTTCCATGGAAACCCCTGGCACCAAGACAGCCACAGTGTCCTGCAAGGAGGGTGGCTTGTGAGTGCCTGCTGGGGGCAGGCGCTGACATGCCTCCTCCCCTGCCTGTCAGATGCTGATGTGAAACTCTGCAGTGCAGAGTATCAGATCAGCAATCTGACACCATACAGTGATGTCCCAGGATGGGACAATGTAAAAAAGTTTTAAAAAAATATTGAAAAGTGTAAAAATATTTTTTTTTAAATTGTCAAATAAAGAAAAAAGCAAGAACAAATATTTTTCTAATAAATACATTTATGTAAATAAAAAAAACAATAAAAGTATACATATTTGGTATCACCGTGTGTGAAACAAGCCGCTCTATAAAACTGCCCCACTAGTTAACCCCTTTGGTGAACATCGTAAGAAAATAAATAAAAAACGAGTCAAAAAACAATGCTTTATCATCATACCACTGAACAAAAAGTGAAATAAAACGCGATCAAAAAGACAAATGTAAATAAAAAATGGTCCAACTGAAAACGTCATCTTGTCCCGCAAAACACAAGCTGTCATACAGCTCCATCAGCGGATAAATAAAAAGTTATAGCTCTCAGAATAAAGCGATGCAAAAATATTATTTTTTCCATAAAATAGTTTTTATTGTGCAAAAGCGCCAAAACATAAAAAAAACTATATAAATGAGGTATCGCTGTAATAGTAATGACTCGAAGAATAAAGCTGCCTTATCAATTTTACCACACGTGGAACAGTGGAAAAAACAAACAAAAAGAAATTTCTGAATTGTTGATTTTTGTTCATTCCATCTCCCAAAGATCAGAATAGAAAGTGATCAAAAAATGTCACGTGCCCAAAAATGGTACCAATAAAAACTGCAGCTCGTCCCGCAAAAAAACAAGCCACAACATGACTGCCGGCCGAAATATGGAAAAATTATAGTTGTCTAAATATGGTGATGCAAAAACTAGTTTTCGCAATAAAAAGCGTCTTTTAGTGTGTGACAGCAACCAAACATCAAAACCCGATAGAAAGCTGGTGTCGCTGTAATTGCACTGACCCGAAGATTAAAGTTGCCTAATCACTTATACCGCATGAGGAACGGTGTAAAAAATTATAACCAATTTTTCACATGCTGTTGATTTTTTCATTCTGCTTCCCAAAGATTGCAGTAAGGCTCGGCGCACATTTATCCTGCGCAGAGCGCTTACACTGGGATTTCCATGTAAATCTCTGAAATATGTGATTCAGACGGAACCTCTGGCGGAAGATTTCCTATAATGATGCAGATGGAGGCACTGTGGACGCAGTCTGACCTGTGATCTGGCAGTGTCCGTCTTTTTAGGATTGCATAAAAGTCCCGTCGGCCAGTTTTGTACACTTCTGTAAAGAAGGACACCACTGAATAGAGGTCAGACTGAGACCAGAGTAACTGTGCTGCCTCATTATAGTGAATGGATCCATCGGGGTTTCATCTGTCATGTCACTTGGGAGATTTAGATGGAAACCCCGATTTAAGTGCTCAGCATAAAGTGCCAGATAAATGTTATTTAAAATGTTCCCAATAAAAGCTTCAACTCAATCCAGAAAAAAGCAAGCCCTCACTCAAGTCTGTCATATGTTAACGGAAATATAGGGTCTTCCACGTTACTGGTAGCATAAAGGCTCTGGAAAAGCGAAATGACTCCTCATCCCAAAAGAAATTCAGCAAATTCTCAGCTCCCAAATCCAAATGCCCCCCCTCCCTTCTTTCTGAGCCCCAGTGTGCCTAAACCACATTTAGCGCCCACATGTGAAGCACCTGTGGGTTCAAGGTGCTCAATACACATCTAGATAAGTTCTCTAAGGGGTCTAGTTTCCAAAATGGTGTCACTTGTTGGGAGTTTCCACTGTTTAAGCACATCAGGGGGTCTCCAAACATGACGGGGAGCCGGTTAATTATGCCAGCAAGTTTTATATTCAAAAAGTAAAATGGCGCTCCTTCCCTTCCGAGCCCTGCCGTGTGCCTAAACAGAAGATTTCCCCCACATATGCGGTATTGTCAGGCTCAGGATAAATTGCACAACAAGTTGAATGGTCCATTTTCTCCTATCTCTCTTATGAAAGTAAAAAAAATTGTGAAAATTTTTGTGAAAGAAAAGTTAAAGTTTATTTTTTCCTTCCACATTCCAAAAATTCCTGTGAAGCACCTGAAAGGTTAATAAACTTTTTGAATGTGGTTTTGAGTACCTTGAGAAGTGCAATTTTTAGAATGGTGTCACTTTTGGGTATTGTCTGTCATATAGGCCCCTCAAAGTCACTTCAAATGTGAGGTGGTTCCTAAAAAAAATGGTTTTGCAAATTTTGTTGTAAAAATTTGAAATTGCTGGCCAACTTTTAATCCTTATAACTTCCTAACAAAAAAAAATTATGTTTCAAAAATTGTGCTGATGTAAAGTGGGAAATGTTAGTTATTAACTATTTTGTGCGATATGACTCTGATTTAAGGGCATAAAAATTAAAAGTTTGAAAATTGCAACATTTTTGCCAAATAACCGTTTTTTCACAAATAAACACAAGTCGTATCAAAGAAATGTTACCATTATCATGAAGTACAATATGTCACAAGAAAATAATCTCAGAATCAGTGGGATCCATTGAAGCGTTTAAGAGTTATGACTTCATAATGTGACAGTGGTCAGAATTGTAAAAATTGGCCCAGTCAGGAAGGTGAAAACAGGCTTCGGGGTGAAGGGGTTAAAATTGCTTAAAATTATTTATTTTTTTAAAACAACTACTTTTTAAACAAATTTTTATTAAATATTCAAATTTACTCTCCTCCCACAAACATCAAAAATGAAGAGGGGGACAGCATAATGCAACCCTCCTCCCCCCCCAGCGTAAGCTATCAGTGGTTAACGGCAGCACGACCTGCAAACCGTCACGCACACGTGCACACGGAGAACACACATTGATGTCCTCCGTGTGATACGCATCGGCGTCGGGGAAGAAGCGCTACAGTGATTTTAATATAACTCTCATCATTCTCCTCTGCTTGCGCCGAATCGTTCCCTCGGGGTGTCAGAGACCCAATGGCCCATCTTCACTTTTGATTTTTCCTCTTCCAAACCTATAACTGTTTTTTTTTTTCTTTTTTTTTTCAGCGGGTAGAGTTATATCAGGGCTTGGTTATTTTGGGAGGTACAAGCTGTATTTTTAGCATTAACATTCTGGAATCCGTACGGATTTCAGATGTTTTTATTCTATTTTTTTTTAAACAATTATCAAATAGCGAATCTGTCATTTTTTTATTTTTTTCATTTCAGCATCCACCATATGGGATAGATATTCTGATATTTTATTACTTCAGACAGTTAGATTTTTTTGTATTATGGGATAATGGGCTGTGATATGAACTTTTTTAGCTTTGCTTTTTTAATATTTTTTAATTAGTTATCCTAGGGGTCTTAAATCTGCGATTTTTGATGTTTTGCTGTATATTGTATAATTACCGATCTCCAGCCACAGGTTGAGCATCATAGGTGAGCAAACATGGCAGACACAAGGCCTCAGGGAGACCCCCAGCTGCCATAACATTATTAGCAGCTCACTATTGGGTTGTGATGGGGACAGATCGCGATCGGTATCGGAAGGGACACTTCTCCCCTTTTCCAACCTCTCAGCTGCTGCAATCACAATGGACAGCGGCATCTAAGGGATTAACCGGCTTGATTGCAGGAGACAGACCTCGGTGCTTGTGTAATTATTGGGGGACGAATAAAATTAGCAGGGTCACTCCTTAATACCCCCAGAACATTACTGGGCACTAATGGAGTCCAGTGCTGGGTTCTGTCCCAATAACATAAAGAGGAGAGATGTTGCCAACATGACAATGCTTATCTCTGTGCAATTGTCAGAATGCAGCCATCTTATCATAATTCCATTGATTTGTATTTTTATGAAGGTAAATTATGAATTTTCTTCTAATAATATGTTTGCTGAGCCATAAAAAGGGGCTGTCTACCAATAAGTAACAGTCCGCAGTGCTCCACAGGGTGAGGCTGACAGGTGTCGCCTCCAAACAGAGTCCTTTGTAGCAACAGCCAGACCTCAGGGCACATAGCTGTATAATGCAGGCCGCCCTCATGGCACATGACTGATAGTTGATTAGCCCATTTTCATGGAGACAAGAGTCACAGAGTCCGTTAATGTCACATGAATCAAATGACTTTCCCAAATGAAAGATGGCTGGCACATTTCGGAGGTCGTAGTGCAATCACGTCGGAGAGACTCTGAATAGGAGGCAGGACGTGCGTCAGCAGTGTATGGAGCATCGGATGGGTGAATCCAATGCACGAACCAGATAGTGTAGGGGCTGATCCCTGTATCCTCCATCCCCAGGTGCCTCTGTCTATACATGGCCCCCGCTCCATCTACACACACAGATATGTGGCCACATATAGATACACACAAGTCATTCCAATGGGAAGAGGAAGTCATACATTTGTTTGTTCCCTTTAATACTGTATATATTTGTGTCTTTTGATAAATGACAGAATTGTCCTTCCAATATGTCTTCCAGTAGAAATAACTCCACAAAATGATTAATCCTCTAGATTCTTCAACAAATCTGTCACATTGCTCTCGTAATAGTCCTCAGAATTTATAGAAATGTCCAATTGCGGGGATTTCATCCATTTTTCTAAAACTTGCTTTTCTCTGGTCTTTGTAAGAAGCAAATTTTCAGAAGTCTGATGAACAGGAAAAAGCACAATATAGGAGGTATACGATGGGACAATTACATGAGAATCATTAACCTAAACCCCTCAACTCCGTGTCACATATGCATGGTGAAAATTCTTAAAGAGATTGTAATCCACAGAGAGATACAGGAAAATTGGTTTATAGTGACTTCTGTAACGTGTTCTTGATTTTACAGGTTCCCATGAATGATCTTCGGACATGACTCTGGAGGGATGCAGTGAGACTCATGTTCTACGAGCCCTGCGGGGCATTGACAGCCAGGAACACATGGTTTGAAGCAGTGAGACTCCAATACGCCAAGTGGAACATCTTTATTAAAGCAAGTCTTAGGACAAGGAGGGCCGCATTCATCAAACACATAACCTCTATCGTAGGGACAGCCAACAGCTTTAAGAGAAAAGAAATAATTACAAATTATATGGTTAATATAATATACAATTATTTTACATTATCTGTAGAGGTACACTTCTTATGTAGCCTTGTACTCAAGTGAAAGCTAAAGTGAGCGGTTAACTTGGTGGAAAAGCCATTCTTGATAAAAAATAATCCATGGTTTTGGGGTAAAATTTAGATGGCACTGTAACTATTTTGGAGATGCACTATAAAAGGGGTTGTTCAGTATTAAGATTTTGCATGCAATGCAAAATTCATCTGATCTAATCCCAAGGATAGGACATCGATATCTTATTTCTGGACAACCCTATAATGAATCACTACCGTTAGCTGATTAGCTGTATCTTTACCAAAATCATTACGTCATGGTATATTAACCTAACTAACCAGCTCATCTTTTTTTTCCTTTTCAAGTAAAAGTTTTAAGAAAATGGCAAGTCCATTTCAAAGCAGCTTTGCACTCAGGACTACCTCTTCCAAATCATTGGTCAGATAGACAACACCCTCAGAACTGCATAAGAGACATAGAAGGACATATCAATACCAAATGTATGAAGATAGATGACTGAACTAAAGCAGATCTTATTCTTCACTGCTTCTTATTCAAGTATATTATTTGTAAGGATAATATGAATGTAAAATCATAATTACCACATAATGCTGGAGATCTCCATTGTAGAATAACGCCGGCTTCTCTGCACTCTGATGCGTAGGCTTCCAAAGCATCACAGAGGCACTCATCCCCAGCACCACAGGCGCACAAGTCATAAACACATGAGGCGAAGAACATCTCAGGAAGAACAACTTTGTGGCATGGCTCAAACACACTGGACTTCAGCAATTTACAGCGGCTATTGGCCTCTTTCCTGGCACGATATCCAGCTTGCTTACAAGGATCCACATCTTGTCCATCCCAGCAGTCACTAGTAGAGCCATTACTTTGTACCTGAGTACAATATAAATAATTGTTGGCAGGGGCTGACTGGCAAATTTTAACATGGGGACAATCTCTACGCACTGGCCCATCTTTAGGATTAATATTGGACTTTTTTTACATTACTAGTAGGTGATGCAGCATAGTTCACTGATATAAGATCATGATAACCTTATAATTAATTGTCTGTCATAGATGTGGAACATCAGAAACCAAAATGCAAAACTAGTAATCCACTATACCAAATTCAATACTTGAGACTAGTAAAAAGCAGGAGGTAAGGGACTATGGCAGATATGTGCTACTGAGATGGTTTTTATTTTGACTGGATTTTCCATCCGGGACTTAGGAGCTACCAGAAGAGCCTGGGTAGGAAAGATTGCTCCCATACTCCAGTCCAGGTCTTACAGGCCTAATAACAGGATGCTGGGAACAGCTCAGCAGTGTGTGTTGTGTTGGAGCTTAAGAAAGTCTGTTCATGGTGGATAGTCTATTCTAGAGACTGATAAGTGATCGTAATACCAAGTTAGTGAGACCATTTGATATACTTTGCCTTACCCAGAAAAAAGGCTGTAAGGTTATTCATTTGTGCAGAAGAAATACTTTTTTTTTATTTTTGGAGCTTGCTCTAAAGTTTATGAAGGACAATACACTTTGTGTTTTGATATAAATACCCTGTGCATATCTAAGCGGCTACCCAGAGAGCAGAAACCTCCACAGACTCTACATAGAATTGTCTTCACCAAGGAACTGACACTTACTACATAAATACTGTACCAGCACTAAGCTTACTATATAGATACAGGAGCACAACCAAGCTTTTTACATACATATGAAAACAGAGCCAAGTCTACTACATAGATAGGGAAATAAAATTGAGATTACTACATAGAGATTGTACCAAAACCAAGCTTATTACATACAGTACCAGAACTAAGCTTAATACATAAATAGGAGAACGGAGCCAAACTTACTACATAGATATGGTAACAGAACCAAGCTTATTACATAGATATAGAAATGGAACCAAGCTTATTACATAGATATAGAATTGGAACCAAGCTTATTACATAGATATAGAAATGGAACCAAGCTTATTACATAGATAGGGTTATAGAACAGACCTTACTATACAGATACAGAAACAGACCCAAGCTTACTACATAGTTCAGGAAAAGAACGAAGATGACTGCATAGAGACTGTACGAAACATAAGCTTCACACATAGATACTGTACTAGAGCTAAGCTTAAGGGACAAGCCTACAACCTGCAGTGATCCTCAGTCTACTGAACCACCGCAAGACCAGCTCTACCCTCTCCTAGTGTCTCCTCACCCATCCCCTGTAGACTGTGAGCCCTTGCAGGCAAGGTCCTCTCTCCTTCTGTACTTGTGTGTGCCTTGTATTGCTCATGTTTACTGTACTTGTCTATACTTGCCCCTCTTCACATGTAAAGCGCAATGGAATAAATGGCGCTATAAAAATCTATAATAATAATAATAATAATGTGCACACATTGCAGATTTGGCTCAGGAATTTCCTGAGCTAAATTCTGCATCTCTTGCCAGGAAACGCATGTCAAAATTCGTGTGTTTTTTTTGCGGATTTTGTGCGGATTTTTTGCGGATTGTCATGCGTTTTTAGCCCTGTGGATTTCATTAATGGAATGAGTGTAAGTGTATGTGCACACGTTGCAGATTTGGCTCAGGAATTTCCTGAGCGGATTCTGCATCTCTTGCCAGAAAACGCATGTCAAAATCTGCTCATTTGTTTTGCGGATTTTGTGTTTTTGTGCGGATTATGTGCGGATTTTTTGTGGATTGGCATGCGTTTTTAGCCCTGCAGATTTCATTAATGGAAAGGGTGTAAGAACGCATTTGGATCCGCAAAAAGAACTGACATGCTGCGGAAAATAAACCGCTGCAGATTCCGTGCGGGATTTTCTGCAGTATGTGCACAGCTTTTTTTTTCACATTGAAATACATTCGTTGGTTAAACACTTGCATCTGCCAGATCTGCAGCAAATCTGTGCGGAAAATCCACTGCGGATCCGCAGCAAATCCGCAACGTGTGTACACATGCTAATACATAGATAGGGGAAAAGAGCCAACGTAACTACATAGTTACGCAAAGAGAACCAAGTTTACTAGGCAGATTCTGGAAAAGAATAGAGCTTAGTACTGTATATATATTCGGGAACAGAACAAAATGTGATAGACGTGTTCAGTAATAGAACTAAGCATACTGCACAGATTCGGGAGCAGAGCCAGATGTCAGAAAGAAAAGTCTGAGGTCTGAAAATTGCATGTTACTTTCAAAAACATTAAACTGCATGTTATATTGGCAAAAGCTGAGCACTATAGAAAAGTTACATAATAAGGCCCTTTTGAACATCATTTTTTTTTATAAAAAAAATCTTTTATAAACTTTATTTTCTCAAAAAAAATAGATTCTGATGTAGTGTTAGCGTAATGATAGGTTTTGGCTGTTTTCACACTCTCGCTTACGGTTGGCCCGTGATCATCTCAAAGAAAACTTCATATGGAGACATCATGAGTTGAGTGCCGGGAGTCTGAAGACAGACACATCCTACAAGTACGTTACACAATGTTAGGATTTTACATATTAAAGCCTAAAACCCTATAAACTCAATAAGGGGTAGCATTAGGCAGTAAGAAGAAAAATATAGTCACCACTAATATAAAACAAAACAAAAAACAAATCTGTGTAAACCAGCATATCATTTGCATACTGTGCATACGCTTGTCCATGTACAAATCTAAAATAATGGGTTGTCTACAGTACAATCTCGGCATCAGCCAAGTGAATACGGTACATTGGAAAAGACACATAAAGGATTTGAAGCTAGCGCTCTGCAAAGCCATGGATTGTAATGAATAATTCTTATTTTATTCCCAATGTTCCTCTGAGTATTCTGTGTTTATTTTATTTTCTAAAATTTGTCATACAAAATTCATTTATACGTTCCAGAGATTTGGGCCTTTTTCTTATCCCTACCAAGGGGGTGATGCTCACAGGATATTTATACAGAGCAGCCTAAAGACATGCCTCCTGCTCTGTATAATTACCTTGTGAGCAACGCCCCTTTGGTAGAGATCAGAAAAATTAGTTCTAAATAAAAAAAGCCCATATCTCTGAAACTGTGTGGCGAATTTTAGAGCAACAAAAATGGTATTAGTGTTTCAGCAGGAATTAAATAAGAGCAAACATTGGCCATGTCTCAACAGGTTCTTTTTCATAACTCAATAGTAATTGTAAAAATAATTAACTTTGTAATATGTCTTATTAGAGGAATCTGCTTCTTTCTCCACCAGGACTGATCATTTCTTAAAATTCTCAATTCAAGGGTACAATCTGTATTCACTGAATACAGACTTTCCCATTACTGAGATAGGAGATGATAGTTGGCACTTCTAAAGTTCTATGGAAAACCTACAGTATAAAGGGTATGCCACACTAAACAACATCGCTAACGGGATCGCTAAAAAACGTCACTATTTAGCGATCCCGTTAGCGATGTTGCTGTGTGCGGCAGCTTCCAGCGACGAGCTTCCTGCTGTGATCTCGCTCGTCGCTGGAAACGATCCGGACCCTTTTTTCTCGTCGGCGCTCCCCCTGGGTGAGTATATATCGCTAGTGTGGCACCTTTTCTTAGCGATTTAGCGGTACTTTTGTACCGCTAAATCGCTAAGAAGATCGCTAACGGCGATAGCGCCGTTAACTATATCGCTATGTGTGGTCCCACACTAGCGATATTAAAACGATCCCGCTAGCGATCTCATTAGTATGCGACGCTAACGAGATCGCTAGCGGGATCGAGTAGTGTGGCAGTACCTTAAGAGTATGTGCGCATGTTGCGGATTGGCTTGCGGATTTTTCTGGTGGATTCTGCGTCTCTTGGCAGGAAACGCAGTGGAAATTCCGCATGTTTTTTGTGCGGATTTGATGCGGATTGACACGCGGATTTGGATGTGGCTGTGTCTGTGGATTTGTTAACTCATTAAAGATATAAATATGACTGTAAAATTTAAAAAAAACAAATATGTCATTTTCAAGCCCAACCTCCATTGTTGATGTCATTCTACCAAGATAGACTCAAATCTTGATTCTCCGCCCACACACTCTTCCTCCTCAAATAATTTCTTTTTCCAAATCCACAGCGTTTTTTTGACCAAATCCGCAAACATTTTTACACCTGCGGATTTGTTGCGGATTTGAGTGACTCAATGGAAGTCAATGGGGGAAAAACGCTGCAGATCGGCAAAAAAATTTTACATGCTGTGGAAAATAAAACGCTGCGAATCAGTGTGGAATTTTCCACAGCATGTTTACACCAATTCTGGATTCCCATTGATTAACCTTGCTTGAGCAATCATTTGCGGATTTGGTGCAATTCCGCGCAGAAAAAAACGCTGCGGATCCGCAACAAATCCGCAACGTAACAGTTCTTTCATAAGAACTTGCAGCAGAATGTCTTTGCCTCTAGCGCCTCCCTCATTCCCTCACCATAGAATTTTAAAAGCACCAACTATCATCTTCTATCTCAGCATTATAGACATCAGTCTTCACTGAATACAGATTTTACCAATGAACTGAGAGGAAAGATCAGTCCAGGAGGAGAAAGAAACACATTGATCTAGTAAGCTATATTACAAAGTTGCTTATTTTCATGTGTACTATTGATTTATGAATTAAAATTTAAAACAATAGTTACTCTTTCTGTAATAGGCTCTTAGCAGACCTTAAATAGCTGCAGTGTGTCCAGACCAGAGGGCATAAGCACCTTTGCCACATGGCCCACCCGGCACCTAATTGTTGATTTTACTAGCTGTGATACTTTCGTTCCTTTTTTTGTGTCTAGTTTTAATAAACTTACCCTCCAGCTGTTCCCAAAGGCAGCCTCTGATAGAAGTATCTGTCCCCTGCGGTCACGCATATCATCTTGAGGATAGTTGTTGAAATTTCCACATAACCCACATAGATGATCTCGATATGTTCCTGGAACGCTGACCTCTAAGTGAGAACGTCCGTTCCATTGTACCTGGTGGATGTGAATTCAAGGAATAATATTAGTCAATTATGACACAATGCAAACTTTGCAGACCGATTTCTGGTGTAATTAAGAGCCTAGTAACACATGTACAGTTTGTGCACTGTAATTCCGTCATTATTGTTGGTTCGCATGTTTCACTACCTTCACTCCAATGTTACTGTTCAGTAGAATGGTATTTGTTTTCCTCTCAATGTAAATATATGGCTCTTTTAGGAATGGTAACTCTACGGTCTGGTAATCAACCTGGGAGACAGTAAACAAAAAAAAAAAATCACAAAAACCGTCATGGAAAAATTATGGCACACAGGCAATGAAAGTATCGGACACATTTCCCTTCAACTGATTTATTTAAATAGGAACTGTCACTTTCCATAAATATATTTTTTTTACTTGATGTAAATGCCACTGTGTCCAGCATTTCCACCATTCTTGAGATAGGGTCCTCTCTTTCCTATGTATAAATCCAGTCTTATTAGCCACGTGGGCATGGTCATTAACTGTTTTCTGTTGCAGCTCACGCCCAGTTGGCCAAAAAGACTAGATTTATATACAGAGAAGGGGTGGCATATTTCAGGAACAGATTCAGGAGAATGAAGGCATTTCC
>VIAB01003984.1:36708-57434 GCA_009801035.1 Oophaga pumilio
CTTATGGTCCGAAAAATACGGTATATACCACAGCCCCAGCATCTCCTGTGATGTATATACCGCAACCTTCACGTCTTCTGTGATGTCTACACCACAGCCCCAGCATTTCCTGTGATGTCTATAGCAGAACCTAATGTCTCCATTGATGTATATACCACAGCCCCATGTCTCCTGTGATGTACCTCTGTCTGATTGCATCTTTGTCGCTTTTAATTTTTGAATTTTTCTCTTGTTACACAGTGTACCAATCAGCTTAATTAATTTTAGATTTTGATAAATTGGACTTTTACAAACGTGCAGATATCACATACATGTACTTTTTAATTTTTTTAGGAGGGTAATTTGAACTTTTAGATATATATATTCTTTGTTAAAACATTTTTGCTTACTTTTTATTGTATTTGGTAGTCTCATCTGCGATCATCTGATTGTTTGTGTTATATACAGCAATACTACAATATAGCTGTATATAGCAAAAATCATGGTCCCCTATGAATGACATCCACGTGCTGGCTTTCACAGGAGTAATGTCATGACAGGCACGGGGGTCGTCAATAGACTCCTAACCGCCATAGCAAACTCTTCGATGCCCTGCGATCACGAACAAGCTGACAGCTGGTTAGAACATCGTGCCCCTCGGAATTGGCATTTAACCGGTTAACAGCCACGGGTTGAACGCAGCTCCATGCAACCTGTTAGAGGCCGATGATGGTGGATGAACAGTACAGCCATCATCTGCGAGCCCGCATCAAAGTCAGGAAGCCAGAATTTGACGCCACTGTACGTCATATATTGGTAAGAGTTTAATGGTTGTTCAAGTAATTTAATACTCACTGTGCATGTACAGGTGATACATGGATCCTGCCTGTCTGTCCATGTCTCTCCATCAGGAACCCGTCTCCCTTCAATCTCAACCACACATTCTGGAACGAAGAAAGTGTTTGGGTAGCACATGCTCTCTCCCATTGAGTAAAAGACTGGCATGTTAACCTAAAGTAGCGTCATGTTAAGTACTTACCTTTGCAAACAGCGCAGCAAGATCTCGGTGGGGTGATTTGCTCTGAACGAGGACAACTGAGAAGAGGGCATGGGTTGTGCTCACATACCCATGTCAAATCCTGAGGAAACAACACGCAAATGACATAAACATAATAAATACTATTTGCAGCAGATCATATCTAAAGGTTACGTTCCCTCTGTGAGCATTTGCAGCATCTTACAGTTCCAGCAAAGTGGATGGGGTTTATAGAAATCTCAGGTCCACTGTGCTTTTTTAACGCTGTGTAAATTGACTTGCGGTGCGTGTAGAAAATCGTCAATTTCACTTGCGGTTACAACCGAGTTATTTTGTGGATGTTCCCCACAGAATTGCACTAGATATGGTATAACTGCGGGTCAAAAAGCACATGTGTGTTTTGTGACTTTCCGATCCGGAATGGAACTAAAATGCATGTAATCCACACATGACTGTATCAATAGTTTTGTTAAAACTAAATACTAGGAATTATCAAAAACAAAGAAGCTTTATTTAATACAGAACATACTGGAAAGAGAAAAACTGCAGAATCAAAACTGCGATAAAAACGCATGTAAAAAAGACTAACTCAAAAACACAATGAAAACAATGCAATCTAATTTACCTAATAAGTGCAGGAATGCTGCAGAAAAACTGCAATGTCAAAAACTCGCCAAAAATTAATTATGGGAACATAGCCTAAGGGGGCTGTAATTGTTAATAGACTCCAAATATAGAGCTAGTAAGCATGGCTTTACATCTGTTTCAGACTAGCGTTACATAGAGACATTCTTTTATGTTATTTTTATTAATGATTTTTTACTTAGACATAAACAGTAAAGTAAAGCAATTAAGCACATGTGATAAACATATATAACAAATGATAACAATACTATAACCTCTGCTGCAGTTTGATTTAAAAAAACAAACCGTGCTTTACTCCATCTCCTCAGTGCCGAGTCTCTGCTGTTTCCAGTGTCTGTTATTGTCTGCAGCGCTGACGTCATATCGACAGCACTGCAGCCAATATCTGAGCTCAATGACTCTGCCCGAACTGAAGGCTCAAACCGCTCCGAGCCAGTGAGCTCCCTGATTGGCTGAAGTGCTGCTGATGTGACATCACCACTGCCTACAATAACAGACAATGGGAGCAGCATTGGCGACTCGGCACTACATCTGGGGAAGGTCAGTAAAGCTAAGCTTGTTTCTTTATATCAAAATTGCAGCCGGGTGACAGTGGTTTTCAGAAATCAGAAAACCCCTTTAATGCTTTTACAAATAATTGTAATAAAATACTATCACAGTCCAAGCAGTATTAGATCCTGCTGCTACATCTGTCTCAGAACTGCCTCTGATTCTAGGCAGTGCCGCAGTTGCATTGCATACAAATTTGAACAGTTAACCCTGTGTCAGGTGCAATAGGCCTGACAGCCTCAGCTCACACATTTTTGTTTCCCCCTTCTCTCCAAAGCGGCAGGGGATCTCCCCCCCCCACCACCACCACCACCAGTACCTTCCTATCTTTAGGTGCTGCTTGAAACCCCCCTCTCAGTTTTACCGTCATCCTTGCGCCTGACGATTCTCACTTTTGAAGGTCTGTACCTTCTGGGGTTTTTTCATCACAATTGTTTATTTTATTCATTTTGTAAATGAATGATGTAAAGTTAGTGAATATTTTGTACAAAGAAGTAGGGTTTTCATACAAATAAGAGGGTTTGGTGGTAGCTGTGAAATTTGGGTACTTTTTGTTTTATTACATTTATGGTTATTAATTTTTTTTTTTTGCATCTGATTTTGTGTACTCACTTTTAATACATCCCTATGAAGGTCACTGATTACTTTTAGAGCCCAGAAATTGAGATAATCGATATTATAGGCAGTTTTCTAACCTGTGCCTGTCAAGCGCACTGCGTCTGAACTCGGTAGTGCGAGAGATGAGCCTGATCCAGGGTTAAGCATTGGGATAACTTGGACTTGTCATACCACCTATCTTGGGTAATGCAGAGTACTAATCATCAGTTGTAATTAGCTGTAGCTGTGAGCCTTGGGCAAGGTCACAGTCTATATAAACCCCAAGCAATGTGCTGCAAGCTTCCAGTTATAAATGTAGTCTAACCTGGTTTGATGCATAGTGAATCCCTGCTGTTTGATTCTATTGTTATTTCTGGTTACTGACTTTGGACTCTTGACTTTCTGTCTATCTTCCATTTCTGACTCTGACCATGTCCTCCTGATATTCATCTCAGATTCCTCCTGATCACGTCCTTGACTTGGATTCTGTCATGACTCGACCCTCTCGGGTTCTAACCCAGTATATTAACTATCCTCTGCCATCTCGCTCCACCAACAAACAGGCACAGTCTCCAGATCTTCCCAGACATTTTGACACACTATTATGTACAGTTATTCTCATCTATAATGTTATTTCCATACCTTACACTGGCACATATAACAAGGATCATTAACAGCCTGTATCTCACTTCCCACCAGTAAGTCTGTACAATTACTCAGAGCCTCTGAAAAATATACAATACAGTAGTGTTAAATACTTAGATTGTGACATTAAAAATGAAATATATTGTACTGGTAAGAATTTAGACTTACGAGCACAGCTGGCACAGCACTGGCCAAAAGCAGGAGGTAGAATTTGATGCTGAGGACAATCCACCAAGCTGGGACATTGCTTCTTGCTGCAACGTCTATACTGACGGCCATCTAGTAAACGCTAAACACAGCCCATTATCACAATCTATAGCTATATAAACTGACCACACTAAAGTTATTATAAAATTAACATATATCATATACTGTATCTACCTCTCACCTCACATGTACAGATTTCACAAGGGTCATCTGATGGATGAAAACTGTCTCCAGGAGAATATACTTTTTCACCAGATACACAATCTGGAGGACAAGGAAAAAACATTCTAAAGATCATGTTTGAAGCATAAAAAGTAGAATACATAATCATCATAGACAAAACCCTTAACTTTTTGCCACATGTATGTACAGAAGTAATCTCTTAAACTGGGTTGCAGCATAACTCCAACTGCTTTGGAACATTTATCTCTTCACTGCCCTAGACCATCAGGGATGTTGGTGTGGCGCCCCTGAGGGTCCAGTCGCCACAGAGGTACTGCACCTCATCCAGAGGTGTGTTTTCCCACTCTCATGTAAGGAAGGATCACTACCCTGGACTCTAATACTCGCACCCAACACACACTAGTTTAGTCAGGGCACCTGGGCATACCCTTAGGGAGGATGGCCTCATCTCAGGCTGGGTAGGAAAGGGTGTTGGGGTGTGAGTGGAGAAGGTAGGAAAAAGGGGAGGAGCTTAAGAAGAGGGACGAACAGAGCAGTTGGTCTGAGGAGACCGAATGAAAAGGAGTGCAGTAGAGAAGCTGCAGAGAGAGAATTGTGAGGGGGGGCTGAAGAAAGCTACCGGGAGGACAGAAGGGGTCCTAGGGACACGGGAAGTGCCGAAGCCACCCGTGGGGCCCGTATCCAGAAGTGGAGGGACCAGGTCGCAGTGGGGGAGCCAGCCCCCAAGACTAGTGGAGGACTGCAAGACTCAGCTAGCAAGCCGGAGGCAGGGGCATCGTAGGTGCCCCAGCCACATCCACAATTATTTGCCGAAAAGGCAGCCATATAGGAGCAAGGGGACTCAGAGGACGTTGCCCTGGGACACAGCTCTACCCATGGAGAGCTTAACCATCTCTGCTGCCCTATCATCATCTCAGAGGATCTGCATTGCAGCGTCGGTCCCCTGACCGAACACAACGGGTGGCATCATGAACATTAAATCCTTTACAAACTTTATTTTCCCTTTTCATCATCCCCCTTTTATTGGACGCCCAGGGCCACGGACCGGGTCACTGCTGCTGTGACACTGCCCCTTTAAGAAGCGGCTCGGTACCGGGTACCTCATGGTCCTGGTGGGTGCGCCATTGGCATTGACCTTCTCAGTCCTAGATCAGAGGTAGACAACGAGCAGCCCAAAGATCCACATACGGGGAAGGGTGACATTCTGTCCAGCACGCATCCAACTAGCTACAGACATGCCTGCTACGTATAGATTCCAGATCATAGAAAAGTGGAATGTTACTCCAGCCATCATTGTGTCTTCAATACATTTTAGGAAAATGGCTGCCTATCCATGTGGCCCTCGCCATTGTAGTTTATAGCTACAATTATGGCTGATTTTTTACTGAAGGTGTTGACTTTTCTATCTGGACCTTTGTCAGGCAAGCGGAACATACACTTAAAATATGTCTCAGGTGATAATATGCTGGTAAGTTACTGTGGCCCTTGGGAGCGATTCAGTATGACTATGCGGTGTTTAGACCAGAGAAGCTTGCACTTGTGAATGGGATGTTCATATTAAACCTGTCACTGTTGCAGATGTATAGGGTTGTTACCTAACCCATAAGAACATACATCTTCATTTTTTAAAGGTTTTTTTTAACATTTTTTCATGCGGATTCCAGGCAGAATCCACCTGTAAAAGATGCTGTGTGCACATCCTCTAAGACCACTTGGTTTACAACACTTATTCAAACATATAGAACACCAGAAAGGGAACATTTAATTTTGTCAGAGGGCTTAAAAAAGTATAATATATATATATATATTGGACACTGTATGCAATATTTATTTTATGCAATATCAGAAAGTTGTAGAACACAATTTATTTATATGCTACGTGGCACTAAGCATTTGGCTACAGTGTGGCTCATTGTTTTGGAGCTATATGACCATATTTAATTTGTGTTGTCTTCGCCTTATCAGAAACAGTGTCCACTGGTAGGGTTGAGCATTCCGATACCGAAACCCGGTTCCGATACCTGAAATCCAATGTAAGTCTATGGGAACAAAATATCGGAATATTTTTAATTCCGATATTTTGTTCCCATAGACTTACATTGGATTTCAGGTATCGGAACCGGGTTTCGGTATCGGAATGCTCAACCCGAGTGTCCAGTCTTTAACTGCACCAGTCACAAGCTGCAGAGGCCTAGAGGCGATTATTGTATCTGATCTTTGACTTGAGTATTCTCCCAAGATCAGATAGCACTTTGTTACTCCCTAAAGTATTTGTATTCTGTTCTGTTGGCAATATCATGGCACTATTGATTGTTACTGTGTACGGTTGCTTGTGTATGTAGCATTTTTACAGAGATATACATTTCACAACACAATTATTTTTAAATTTAAAAAGTGAATCATAAATTTCTCTCCAACCTGCACATAGCGGACAGCATTCTCCTGGGAGCGTTATCTGGTTAGTGCAGGATGTGATACACTGCACCTTGGAGCAGGTGGTAACTCCATCTACGCACATGCAGGACATGCACCGATCCGCAATGGAAATCCAGTTACTGTTGTCTTTGTATTCCCGACTAATATATACACAACCTTCAAAATACAGGAAGTCATTGGCTCAATTTTTTGACATGATAGTAACTACAAGCAAGTGGGCAAATACAGCAGCAAAAGTTTTGTGATGTTAAATAAGAACAGAAAATCTTTAGCAAAACGTGGAAGTTTTACGTGCAGATTTTCCCATAGACTTGCATTAGTTTTGGAAAATCAGCAAGTAGAAAACACACGTGCGTTTTTAATGCATTTCTGCGGTGTAAAGGCATCAAAAACGTATGTAGTTCTCCCATGACTATATTAATAAAGTTTTGAAAAGCCAAGTGCCAGGAAGTATCAAAAGCAAAGCAGTTTTGTTTAAAACATGACATACCAAAAACTGGTGTCAAAAATGCAAAAAAAATGCATGTAAAAAAACGCAATCAAAAACACAATAGAAAAAAGCAAGTAACCTAATTTACTTAAAAAGTACATAAATTATGCGTTTCTGCTGCGAAGATGCAATAAAAAAAATGGGTTTCTTACATGCAGATTTTCCGCATCTAATGCACGTCTATGGGAAAAATCTGCAAACATAACTCAAAACTTAGCATTACTTGTAACTGTAGCTACTTCCTTAGACTGCACGCTGGAAGAACGTGGAGCTTTATAAATAATGTAAAATGAAAAAATAAATTGACAGGGTAGATAATATTTCACAAAGTTCATGTCATCTGTTAATGCCAATTAAGTGTCTATTAAAAGCTGAAAAATTCAGTATTTCCTCATTCATTGCCAGTGACTGAAACCTTTACAATTTAATGCTTTACTTAAGTAAATTATTTGTATCTTAAACAAGTTTCCAATCGAATTAATGGACTGGAAAAAGCCTGCCCTCCTTCGTGGATTAGATCTTGAGATTCTATGGCTTGAAGTGGTGATAAAACACTGTTGCTTCAATAATTTAGGGTAAACCCTTCTTGTATTGCATGGAATTCAAGCTGTGAAAATGGCTTTTGCATTAGACATACCTCTGCAGCGAGGACAACATGCTCCTGGGTCTGTCACCTGCTGGGTGCAAGGTAGAGGGGGACACACGGGAGGGTCACACCGTACGTTTCCTGCCTGGGGGAAGATTAAATAACATTAACGAGCTATTCATAATGTATTCAGGGGAACTTTCCATGTAATACCTATTTTACCTTCCCTAGCATAAGTTACGTAGTTATTATTTTATGTGACCTATTACCGTTTTCATATAAAAGTCTGTCTCACTTAGTGCGTTGTACATCACTGTATGTATTGTATATCATTGATATATCATTATATTCTGTATATACTCAGGGCATTGGATGGTATATCTAGCAGTGGGTAGTTAAAATTAACTAAACTTGTGTAGAACTCAAGAAAATATTTCCCTTCTGATGAAGTGGTTTTCACCACTGTGCAAAATTCATTCAAAATTAAATCACCCACCAGGATAGAAATAATGACGAAAGCCATAAGTACTACTACATATAACATGACTGAGATGAATGACTGCCCTTATTAACAAACCAACAAAATGTAAACATGACCATTAGGTCTCATGCACAAGGTAACATGTCTCCACTTTGTGCAGATATAGTAGGACTTTGATAAGAGTGCAGGGCGCTTCTAAGGTTTTTCTGTTGGGAGAAATCATGACCGTGTTTTGCTGAAGGGGCTCCATCAAACTTGGTAGGTAGGGAGGACCATCTGGCCAAGTGCACAAGACCACTTATGTAACCTGTCACTGTCCACTTCTATTTTCTTCAGATTGTTCCAGATGCATGTAAATAGGAATTATCTATAGGACAAGCTGATACTTACTGCGCATGTACACTGCAGACATGAATTTGAGGAGGGCACCCAGCGGGCTCCATCACTAAACTCTTTTCCTTCATAGTGACAAACTAAAAATAAATCACAAGCAAAAAAAGGTATAAATGTTA
The DNA here is from genome assembly GCA_009801035.1 of Oophaga pumilio. Taxonomy (NCBI): domain Eukaryota; kingdom Metazoa; phylum Chordata; class Amphibia; order Anura; family Dendrobatidae; genus Oophaga; species Oophaga pumilio. The sequence goes on from VIAB01003984.1 coordinate 45,055, forward strand.
ATGAATGTTACTTAATTACGGTATACCTTTTTGATAGTTAAGTTCAATAAAAATAGCTTTTTGCACTTTAAGTTGTACTTTATTTTGAACTGTATATTAAATTGGTTGGCCACTACTTGTTTATTGATGGCTAGCCCTAGGACGGGCGATAAATATCTGATCAGTGTGGGCATATACGCCTATCAGCTGTTACCGATGGTGGACAGAAGTTCTCGGATGCTGCCATAAGACAGTAGCTCCGTCACTTCTATAGCAGCCGTGGTCAGGCACTTAAGGTCCATACATTATTCTCACGAATAGGTGATGCATCTGCAGTACCTGTCTGAGGCCAATATAGCCTTGTTGGAGTTGCTGTGTTCCCGCAGTATTATAGAACTTCCGACTGCCACTGGCGCTGGTACCAGCTGATTGGCGAGAGTGCAGGGTATTGCACTCCCACCAATCAGATATCGATAGTCTATCCTAAGGATAGGTCATCAATAAAAAAGTAGTGGCCAAACCGTTTAATGCACCACTCCAGGAGTGTCACTTTAAATCTAAGCCACCTGCATCCGGTCATACTTATCCTCAAGCATCTTCGCAGTTTTTTCGATGTCGCTCCGGTCCCCCTGTGCCATCTTGTGATTGTAGCTTCTGACTGGCCAGAAGTTAGAAGCTATGTCATAAGCTATCAATACAAGTCTATGAATGCAAAAACGAGGCTCTCATAGATTGTATTTAAAAGTGACCTCACCATGGCTCCATGAAATACTGGAACTGCAGGCAGGTCACTTTTTGCCAAAGACCAATGGCAGCAATGGCGAAAACAGATGAAAATGCCGGAGAGTGAATATGAGACCAGGGACATGGGAATTACATTTAAAGCACCAGATGCAATAAAGAAAAACACTGGAGTGGTGTTTTAAGGAATGTAAAGACAAAACTGCATAATGTTAACTTCTCTTTACTATGCTAGAGCACCACTCTACCTGGGCACACCATGCAACATTGACCAGGCTTGCTGATTGGGTTGGCACAGAAGACTTGAGGACACACTACGTGGGTACATGTGACACTGCCATCCAGACACACACAACGGAGGCACAGGTCAGACACAGAAGTGAATGTCTGATGGTTAGAGAATTCTTTGCCCTCATAGAGACAGCGCTCACATACAGGACAGCAAGAAGACGATATTGAGGCTACTGGATGACTGCAGTCTTTTTCACATCGAACACGTTGGCATGTCACCATCTCATTCTAAAAAGTGAACATAATAAAAAAATTTAGGAAAGGGTTTCAAGTTTAAAAAAAGATGTTTATTTCAGTTCTGTTAGAAGGTATTGAGAGAACTACAATAAGTGCAGTAACACTTTCTATAGCATTGTTTTTGTGTTTTATTTTAGGTGCTCTAGTGTTTGAAAGACCTGAAGAAGAACCTAAGGGTGCATTTTAAAAATGAAGACTGCAAGTTCTGAAAGTTCAGAAAATATTTTTTTCTTCAAATTTTCTTTCTTGCAATTACATTTTCACACTATGAACTCACCCTACAGGAACACTGGGTGCAAATATCTCCGGGTAGCTGGAAATTTTCACCATTCTTAAACACTCGTCCATGGTGCTTGCATATTCCAGTGCATCGCGGGCAACATTCCCCTGGTGGAGTCACTGGGTGCAAACAGGTTATTCGTGGACAAGAAGTAGACACACAGGTCACTTCTCCATTCTGAAAGAAACAAAAAACACACTGACAAAGACGCTGACATTGTTTAAAGAGTAAATAAACTTTTTATTTATTTATCAGTAAAGTTATAAATCTTTGTAATATATCCCATTATGTTATTTTGCTTCCTTCTATCTTTAACCGCAAGCTAAAAGTGATGGGTTATCTGCCTACTTCATGCTGTTGTAATAATTTATTTGAACTGCAGGTCTTGCAAAATCCATAATTCTGTGTGAGTTTCCGAGCTCCCATTCGCTAGGCACTACTTACTCACCCTGGGCTTGGGGAAGGGCACCTACAGAGTAGGCAAACTCACAGTCATGATACTAGATTCAATCCATGACTACAACACACTGGTAACATGGTGCATTGTTCAGTATAAAGTATTTCTGCCATATGGTAAACAGCTGCTATGAAGATGTACTTGGTCAACCACAATGCTTAAGAATGCCTTACACTGTGGGTCCTTTGTTACCTGTGGATAAATATTTGGACAGTAACAGGAAAACATGCCTCAAACCATTACTCCACCTCCACAAGCCTGAATTGTTGATGCCTGACAGGAAGGGTTAATCAAATCTTGCATTTTGTGTGACATTTTATAGACAAAATATAGACTTATCTGACCAGGCAATGCTTTCCACAGCTCAGTGGTCCAATTATTTGCCCACTGGTGATTGGTCACATGCCCCTCTGTTTCACTTAGCCCACTTGTGTAAGAAATGATGACTTACACATTCAGATACCAAAGGCTGCCTTCCCATGGAACAAATTTACTGCGGACCTGGAGCAGAATAAGTACCACAATAATACTCCTATCGCAAAAATATGTGGGGAAGACACACATCCACAGCAGAGCATAACATGCTGCTTATCTCAAACCCACGTTGCCTGTCAATTAATGTTGCACATAAATTTCGTAGCATGTGCAGGATATTTCTTAAAATTTCATGCACTTTGTTGACATTACAAAATACAGCAGATTTTCTGCAAGTGAATAAGCAATGTAACATCTGCTGAATTTTCACACAGATGGAACTTAGCGTTTGGACGGTTTCAGATATCTGTGAGCATGGACTGTTATCGCATCTGATCTGGCTGGAGTGTAAGGCGGCCAGGGTGGTAATCGTGGCAACGGACTGTAGTGTGCCCACACCCTGGCGCCCCATAGATGAAACATAATGTCCCTCCTGCTGTCCACTCTTCAGTTCTATGGACCTCATAAACATTCCTGGAGACAGTGTCCATTCTTAACAGCTTAACTTTACTTAGCAGTAGGGTTTTCAGCACAAATGCTGTACAGTGTATACAGAGTGACATTTCTTCAGCTTTCCCTGCCTTCCCGGCAACCTCTGTTCCTTCTGGCAATCCCTGCCTCGCTTCTGGCAATCCCTGCCTCGTTCTGGAAATCCTGGCCTCGTCGGACAATCTTTGTCCTGTCTCAGCAATCTCTGCTCTTCCTGGACAATCTCTGTCCCGTCTCAGCAATCTCTGCTCTGCCTGGACAATCCCTGTCCCGGCCGTGCTTTTAGGCACACCAGCTCCTACCATTCACCTGGTCAGCTTAGAATTAAAGGGTAACAGGCTCGCCGTCTCAGCTTCACCTAGTCCCTGCAGTAAGCTTCGGATCCTCCTCGTAACGGTCCTGTTTAAGCTGGTGACCGCCTGCATGACACTCAGCCTGGGGCCCCTTCTTGGCAAAGCAACCTTATCCCTACGGCTGTCAGACTATTTCCACTCACTGCTGCATCTGCTCTGCACTAAACTCTAACCAGGAAGTGCCTCCCTATAACCCACTGCTCTATGCTCCCTATAACCCACTGCAATCACTGTGACTCCTTCCCGTCTGGAAAACCTGTAATGCTCACTATACTATTCTATCTCTCTGGTACCCCTCACTATTGTCCTATGCTATTACCCTATACTATCCCTAATTCTGTACATAACACATATCAAATACATACACAATACAGTAACATTACAGGAACACATTTGCATTGGTACACAACAAGTTGCCGCACTTAATCTATGTGAACAGTGTCCAAAGAGGGGGAGGCTTGTGACGTCCTTGGTCACCTCCTTACAGGAGCGCTCAGTCTTTTGACTTTTGGCAACTACTTCATATATGCCTAAGAAACAGCTCAGGTTGGGAAACCCAACTGTTGGGCCGGATATGAGAATGGTCTGTGTTTCACATGTGAAGCCAGTCTTACTTAAAGAACCATTGCTGTATTCTGCTGCAAATTGCTTAACCGTGCACCTCCAGGTCATCAGAATGATTGCTGAAATCCTCCAGTGACCCACTATTTACAGGTGTGCTCAAAAGTTTTACATACCCCGGCAGAATTTTTGCTTTCTTGGCCTTTTTACCAGGGTATGTAAACTTTTGATCAGGGTCATTTGGGTCATTTGGATGTTTTGGGTTGTCATTATGATTTAAAAAGTGAAAACACAATAGTTTGACAATAAATGGCTGCACCAAACCACTAACCATGAGTGGAGAAAATGTTTTGGTGTTATCATTCATATTCTCTGAAAAAAGGCCAAGAAAGCAAAAATTCTGCTGGGGTATGTAAACTTTTGAGCACAACTGTACAATCATCCCTCAGTTGGATGTTCTTCTTTGATCCACACCATCCTTGGTATACTCTGGACTCCACTGTCCAAAAAATCCCTATAATATTGGCAGGTTTTGATATACTAGCCCTAGATATTTTAGCACTGAAGACCAAGCCTCATTTAAGTTGCACAATTTTTCCATTCTAATGTGGATTTACACTGAAGCTGATAAAATTAAAACTTGCTCACTTGATGTGCTGTATTCCTGTGACTAATTTCCATACTGAGTTGCTCTAATCATGTAAAGGCTGCTGTCTCTAGTAATTCAGTATGTGTTATTCTGTCCACTGCTTTTCATAAAAATACAGACATGTTTTTTTCCATTGTTTTAAGTGGAATTTTTCTGACTGCACATTTTTCGCACCACAAAATTTTTTGCCAAGTTTGCAAGTTTAGAAGCAGAGTGTCACCTGCCTATTAAAAGGCATAAACCTGACATTACTGTATGGTATTATTATCATTGACGTCTACATAACATATTGCTTGAATCAAAAAACATCTGTTGTACTCTGTTTCCTGCTTCAATCTGTTAAAAATTGTAAGTCAAATGTTAGTTTGAGAGTCCACTGCTGGTATACTGTATGGTAAAAGACATTTATTTTGGATGAGAGAGGGAAAGAAGAAGAAAAAACAAAGAATATTAAAAAAATATATGAAACCTGTAATAGAAACATGTACTGTATACAAATTTTTGCCTGGGTGTTTACTATGCACTTGCTAACCTTGCATGAGCAGCGACTACACTCATCATCAGGGTCAGGAAAACTCTCTCCATTGACACAATCCTGGCCATTATAATTGCAGCCATCACACACAGGGCACATACAGGCGTCTTCACCTGGATGAGGGCAGTTTGCTGTGTCACATGGCTGAGGGCCACAAGTGACGTGACCTCTCTAGGAAGCAAAACCATAAACATGGTCATTAAAAAATACAGAGAAACACTGAAAGAAAAAAAGCATGCTATGTATTTGTAATGGGCTTGGAACCCGATGTGCCCAATTACTTACCCTACAGCGGCATTGCTCACATTCATTTTGTGGTGAGGTGAAAGACTCACCGTCAATATAATTACGACCTTGAAAATGGCATCCTAATAACAAGAACAAAATGAAGATTTTAAAAAGATTGTACAGTCGTCACATCAAAGACCCATCCTTGGGATAGGTCATCAACATAAGGTTTGTGGGGTCCGTCACCTGAAACCCCCACAAATTACTTGTTATCATCTTGTCATCAACTTGTTAAAATTTGTTATCACCTTGGGTGGTGGCCAGATGTAAACAGTGTACAGAGCCAGAACAGAATCGCTCTGTACATGCCGCTGCTGGGTACTGCAGATCAATGGTCATTCTTTACAATAGGAGTAGATCTGAAGTACCTGGCAGCGGCCACAAAATGATGGAGAAGATCTGCAGTGATCTGCCTCGTATACCATTTACACTGGGTCATAGCTGAATAGTGGGTATCAGATGTAAGCGTAGGACAACATTATAAAGTACTTGCAAAACCCCTTTATGCTAATAAGGCCTATGCATGACATTTAGCAGCTCACCCTGGCACAGAGGACAGTCACAGGGTCCCGTCACTGGATGTGGGCAGATAGCTGATGAACAAAGCTTGCGTGCACACTGTACAGATCCAGACTGAACAAATCAGAAGAAATGCCAATGTTACATTCAATACCTAACTAAGACATTTGATAATATGTTTTACTGTTAGTAACAATATAATATTGTGCTCTAAAACCTTGGTTCATTGTCCATGGATTTATAAAATGTCAGTCAGTATAATAAGAAACCACGTAAAAGTATAGAATTCCCTTTTTAAAATCTTCAGTTCTCATACAGTTATAGTTCCCTTGATTTTTTTTACTACATATAAATCTACGTATAACAAATACAGTACAGACCAAAAGTTTGGATACACCTTCTCATTTAACGATTTTTCTGTATTTTCATGACTATGAAAATTGTAGAATCACACTGAAGGCATCAAAACTATGATTTAACACATGTGGAATTATACATTACACTTTACAAAAAAGTGTGAAACAACTGAAAATATGTGTTATATTCTAGGTTCTTCAAAGTAGCCACCTTTTGCTTTGATTTGCACGCAGAAAAGGCGAACAGATGGACTCTACATGCCTGGATCCCACCGTGAAGCATGGAGGAGGTGGTGTGATATGTGGGGGTGCTTTGCTGGTGACACTGTTGGGGATTTATTCAAAATTGAAGGCATAGTGAACCAGCATGGCTACCACAGCATCTTGCAGCGGCATGCTATTCCATCCGGTTTGCGTTTAGTTGGACCATCATTTATTTTTCAACAGGGCAATGACCCCAAACACACCTCCAGGCTGTGTAAGGGCTATTTGACCAAGAAGGAGAGTGTTGGGGTGCTACGCCAGATGACCTGACCTCCACAGTCACAAGACCTGAACCCAATCGAGATGGCTTGGGGTGAGCTGGACCGCTCACCGCTTCAATTTTGAATAAATCCCCAACAGTGTCACCAGCAAAGCACCCCCACACCATCACACCTCCTCCTCCATGCTTCACGGTGGGACCCAGGCATGTAGAGTCCAGCCGTTCACCTTTTCTGCGTGCAAAGCAGTAATCAAAGCAAAAGGTGGCTACTTTGAAGAACCTAGAATATAAGACATATTTTCAGTTGTTTCACACTTTTTTGTAAAGTGTATTGTATAATTCCACATGTGATAATTCATAGTTTTGATGCCTTCAGTGTGATTCTACAATTTTCATAGTCATGAAAATACAGAAGAATCCTTGAATGAGAAGGTGTGTCCAAACTTTTGGTCTGTACTGTATGTATAATACGCTAATGATCATTCTATGGGAACACAGAGGAGAGAGGTCAGGGGAGGAGATAGGGCAAGTGTCCTCCATTATTTTAGGGACTGGATGGCCTTCACCATTAACCCTCTTTGCTCATGTCAGTTCCAGGTTATTATTTAGATTCCAAAAAGAGGCATTTGTTATATCTAAAAAATGAAAACCTGAAGTAGCAAAGTACTAGAAAAAAGTGCAAAGGCTTCAATCAAGTCCGCATATCAATAACATTTCAAAAATGGCAGCACTCCAAAATCCAAACCAAGCAATACGTTGTGCCTTTATTAAGCCATGTCATTACAACAATGTTTCAGTCCCTCCAGGAACCTATTTCACGTCTGTATGTTCTATCTATCCTGAAAAACAGGCTTTCCTTGAGAACTGCTTAATAATCTTTACACAGCCCAGAAAGGATGGAAGAATATTTGTGTGGTCTTCTCCTTTGATCTTTGTCCATACCACCCATAGACAAGAGAGAGGGCCAGTTGGGTGACCACCTGTCTCATAAGGAGCTGCTAAAAGGAGTCATGTAGTCTTGGTTCTAGTGTGACACTTAGAACATTATCTGACCCTGGAGGCAGTACCTAAAGCAGGAACTCAGGTAATATCAGAGATAAACCCTTTGCCACGTTCTGCCCCTCAGGAGCATACTAATTTACTAACATACACATACAACAGTGCTATTGCCCTACATGAAGCCAGCCCCAGTCAGGAAAGATGCTCTACTAATAAATAAAGCATACACCCTTACTGTTTAGGAATTACTCAGCAGGTCGAAGAGATAGTCGTTCCAAATAATTTGAGTTTCTGCTGGGTCATGCCACAAATATTGTGAAAAAATGTTTAAATGTAATGGATTCCAAATAGTGAACTCTGGTGAGCTTGATAAACTTCTCTATCTGCCCCGGCAGTTTATTGGTTTAAAGACCGCTTTGTTGGGACATGAAGAGCTAGCAGGTTCTTGTCAGGTCTTCAAAGGAGCTTATCTTTGCTTTTTAGAGCAGTTCGGAATTTCCCTCTGGCTTTAAAATGGAAACATAGTGCTATTTCATGAGAAGTAAAAAGAAGTTGGGGAAGAAGGTATCCCACCAGAGTAAGCTTGCATCTGCTTTCTATGACGGGATGAGGCAATACACATTCCTTCTAGTATGTTTGACTTCTAAACTCACCCTACAAGTACATTCTGAGCACGCCGTGTTTGAGGGCTCAGGGATAGTTTGACCGTTAATCAGTTCCACGCCGTTATATAAACATCCTGTTATGGAGGACATGAAAGGACATCAGATAGAGACAAAAAAAATAAATTAGTAAGATGCTGTCATAATAAACCATAAGGAAATAAAATAGGAGCAAAGGAGGTCAAGCAAGTATTGGGCTCTGGTAACTGAATCCCATGATGTCTGTCTGATGTGCTTGTATGATACTAAGCCTTGCATCATATCCTTATACTATATATGATATAAATGAAATATGATTATATACAGTATGTATATATGATGTGATATATGCTACATTTCCAATCACAGTTAGTGATATCCTTAAAAAGACCATGTTGGTTGAAATGTTGGATTTTGTTTCTGCATCCATGTGTCAGGTATAATAAATTGCACTTCAGCATCAATGAGACTACAGTCTATTTCTTCAGTGCCGGGGTGTTTCATTCTTGCCAGGTTATTTACCTTTTCATTCTCTCATATGTCTCCAAAAGAAACACCTGCAAGATATTCTAGACCAAAAAACAGCATTTCAGGTCATGTCCCTATTTGTGGAAACATTGCCCCCCAATTCATGAAAGCGTTTACACAAGAAAACTGGTGTAAAACGCTTTGTACAGTTGCCAAAGCTTTGCTGTCAGGATGTGAGCACAGCAATGCAACTGGCAAATTCATGACCAGACATGCTGTACCTTACACCAGAAATCTTACTTCAGTCAATAACTGGAGTAAGATTTCTGGCAAGGTACTTGGAGCTACTTGTAAGATGTGCCTGATCTATTACTTGGAGTTCACCTTTTAGTGAATCAGGTACCACTTACTGACTCACACCTATTTACCAGGGGTGGAATAAGTGGCACCTGATTCAGTCTTAATGATTAGGGGACATTGGGTTTTTTACTGAGGTGTTTCCACCAAAATACCCCGTAGCAATCTGCTATGTTTATTGCGTTTGTGGTGAGGATTTGTGAAAAGGCGCTATTCTGGGGTGTTCTGGATGTTACTAGGGCGTAGATCTGAACAATTGATACTCTGGATATCTTAATCATGTACCATTAGATGTAATAGGAACAGACTTCAATCTCTCCTTTCTGTTATTTGGGTGCTCAGTGCAACAGTGGTTGTGAACATATTACCCACCATCGCAGAGCGGACAGCATTTCCCTGGTGGGGTGCTGGGGTGGGTGCACCCAGCTTTATAGCAAGGCTTTTTATTGCAGGTGACAAATCCATCAGTGCAGACACACCGACTGCAAGAATCTTGAGGTGATGAAAACTCCTGACCGTTCAGGTACACCTGCCCCAGATACTGGCAATCTGTGGAATAATTCACAACAATTTATTCTAATTCCTAGAATATTAATTTGATTTTATTTATAAGCTGTATGTTAATATGTAAAGCAAATGTACAGTTTTCTGCACACGAGACAGCGAAAATAATACTTATTCACATAAATGACATATATCACAAATCTACAAATAAATATCTTTTTGACATTTATGCTGTATTCCAGGAATATGCCATAAATGTCTGATATAGGACAACCCGTTTAAGTTTAATTAAAGACATTTTTGTATTATTCACCTTGGCACTCCTTGCAGCATGGACCAGCAGCTGGGTAGGGACAGTTCAATAATGGACAAGTTTTAGGCTCACAATTCACACTACCTTCCCAGCAAACACACACCGAGCAGGGATCTGATGGTTGGGCAAACTGTTCTCCATTAGCAAGTTCTTTTCCAGACAGAAGACATCCTGAAAATAAATACCATAACAGAAACAATATATGAAAAAAATACAGTAACATCTTTAATTCTATTATTTTCAAGTCCAAAATATAGTAATACCAGAATTTAGAATATGGAGTGGGGTGTTTAATATTGTGCATGTCTCATTCTACTAGGATACTAGTAGATAATCAAACCGCAAGCTTGATCAACTGTCAATTACTGCTGGATTGCTTCAAACGGCATTTAGTTGTGGCCCTTGTCACTTCTTTTTCTTGATTATGTCTTTTATTTGTTCTCTTTTATACTTATTTTATACAGAATAAATGTATTTCTTTTACAACATAGTAATTCTGCTTATCATGGATGCAGAGATGGAATATTTTCACACATCTTTGCTTTAAGAGCAGTTAGTTGTACTAGTAATTAAGAACAATATACTTAGCTATGCATGGCCGATATTAACTAAGCTTTTCAAGAGATCTGTCAACACAAAACAACTGTTCAAACCAAGCACAGAAGTGCGGTTTATCTTTTGCATGACTGAGCATTTTAGTGCTGCTTCCCACCTACTTATTTTCCATCTATCTCTGCCTTTCTGTGACTTCTGTAAAACCAGAGATGTCAATCACAGAAAAGATGAGTTGAGATTAATGGGAAACTAAGGGCCCAGTAAGTTGTCCGTTAACATCGGTCTAAGCATGGCCTGGCCGCAGGTCTCCCGACCCGAATGTGACAGCTCCATGTATTTCTATGAGGCTGTCACGCTCAAGTTGGGTGAGCCGCAATCCCGGACGGATTGGCACGCACATCTGAATGAGCAATAATTGGGAAGGTGCACTGAATTGCTTGGCAGGTTCTCTTTAATATTTTTCTGCACACAGAAAATACTAATTCTCATTTTCTAGATAAGAAATACCGTCACATGATCGGCAACAGTCTCCTTTAAGCGGGTGGGTGCAAGCTATAGGGGCACAGGGCTTGCGCTGACAGGTAATTGTGCCGTTGTTGCATATACAGTCACGACATTTATCAGATGGATCATAGAATCGCTGCGTGTGTCTGTAAGTGACCCCGGGGTAAGGGCAGTCAGCTGGTGGTACTGTGAAGACCAAAAAAAGCAAGAAATGATGTTAAAATGTGCAAAATACTAACTATTTTAATTCCCGAATAATTTTTTATTTAACTTTTCTAATTGCAATATATTTTTAAAACACAAGGAGGCAAACTGTTGTCTTTTAGGAAGCAGATTTGTTAATATGTATGAAGTATAATATTCATATAAGAGGAAAATTATTTTACTACTGAATGCATGACCATATCTTTACAGCTTTTGACCTAATTCTATATCCTTCCTTACCTGGACACTGTGGACAGCAGTCTCCTTGGACTGGGAATGGCTCGGCGCAGACAACAGGTGGGCATCGTTTTGTAAGGCACTGCACATTACCATTCTGCAGGTATATACACAAATGAAAAAAAGGATTTAAATACAAACACAGTGAACAAGCAGAATAAGGCGCATTTTTGCTGATCAGATACGCTGTCATGTGCCGGAAAAGGTGCAGGCTCATCGCCAGAGCCCGCACCAAACAAGGGGAGGCGTCCTATGACTGACAATGCACGACATTGGGTGTTAAGGGGTTAAAGATAAACATAAAGGCAATAGTGGGACAACGGTGAAGCAGAGGGCAGATGGAAGGATACTAAAAAGCACAATACTTACAATGCAGTGACACTGTCTACACTTGTCTGTAGGATGGGGAAAGTCTGCACCATTAGGATATTCCTTTCCAGCATAGTTGCAACCTGTGAAAGATTCGCACAAAGTCAATCACACCCAAGGAATGCCATCTCCGTGTATGTATTTATCTACTACGATTTTTTCTCTCATTTCCTTTCTTTTTCACTGGATTACCATGTTTCTTTAATAAGGAAATTTCTTCCATATTTATATCCAAGAAACAACCAGATAGTATTGCTTCCTTTCCTGAATTTTTCAGAACATTTTTATGTATATCACTATAGTCCAGAATAATAACCTGCATAACAGAGGAGAGAAGACCGCTACATGCTCGCTGAGAAATTCTCTATAAGCCTTTAATGACGCCCCCACGGCATGATGTAACGTTTCGACCCTAGATAGGTTGATAAAGCCCTACCCTGGTTTGAAGAAGACCCATGCAGAGTTGAAGCGTTGCATCATGATGTGAGTGTGAATAACTGTTATGATTTGGTAGCTGAGGAGAGCAGGCAAAAACG